>PVLC010006879.1:0-66583 GCA_004027655.1 Graphiurus murinus
TTTGCGGTACTGGGGATGGAACTCAGGGGCATTTTACCTCCGAGCTATACCCCCAGCCCTATTTTTTATTCTTTATTTTGAAACCGGGTCTCACTAAGTTGCAGAGTGCCTCACTAAGCAGCTGAGGCTGGCCGAGAACCCGGATCCTCCGGTCTCAGCCTCCCGAATGCTGGGATTACAAGCGTGCGCCACCACGCCCGGCTTCGAAAAGTAACTTTTTTAAAATAGCAAATTCTTGATTTTGGCTGGACATTGTATAGGGAATGTTGTTTGACACCGTGTGTTTTTGACACACAGGGAATTGCCATTTCCACCCACATTTCAGAAGTGAACTTGGCTTCTGAAGGGGAAGTAGCAGCCAAAAGCCATTCTCTCTTCCCCGGCTGTCAAGGATGCCTGCGCCCCACTCCCTCCCATCCTTTCATATGTTCTGTAGGATCAGGCTCACAGGTGCACTGAGACTTCTTCAAGCAAATAAGGAGTCCATGTCTTACAGCAGCTTGTCTGAGGCCCCCTCCACGAGCTTGTACTTTCTGCCTGATGCTCGTACTTTCTTTACCTAGACTCTAGCTACATTCTCATATTCCTTGATTTATTTCATTTCTGGCTGAGGTTGCCTATTTGAATTCTAATACATTTTTGCTTTAGCTTCTTGGAAAAAAAATCAAGCAGGGTATGTGGTGCATACCTATAATATCAGCACTAGGGAGGCTAGGAAAGGAGGATCACAGGTTCAAGGCTAGTCTAAGCAATTTAGTGAGACCCTGTTCCAAAATTAAGAAAAGTGCTGGAGTGTAGCCCCAGTGCCCCCCCCCCCAAATCAGATATAACTTTTCTCTTGCTTGGATTATTTTTTTTAATTTTTTCCTGAAGTCTATGAATGTGAATCTCTACCTGGACTTGTTTCTACACTTACTCTACCTTATTTATTTTTGTTTTCTAGACTTGACTTATAAACCTTGAATGCAAGAACAAAATGAGGTTCAGAGAGATGAAGTAACTGTCCCCAACAGCAAGTAAAGGACAGATAATTGGGTTTATGGTCTCATCTACCTCCCACCAAGCTTCATGCTTCCACCCTAAGGCAGGGTAAAAGGCAGTGCCAAAAGCCACAGTGTGCACTGAGAGCAGGGAGTCCACTGTCCCCGATTGGCAGCCTAAAGCTCTAGTTTTCCATGTTGTCCTCACTTGAGTGAAAAAAAATGTGGAAGAGCATAAACTATAAACCAAAGGCCTACCCAAAAATTGCAAAATAGAATAAAAGAATCCACTTGGATTTATAGGTCCTTGGGGTTAACAAAACCTCCTCATCAATCTATGTTCTATTAAGTTATTAAGATAGTTTCATAGATGGTGTGGTTTCCAAACATTACTGAGGACATAAAACACTTCCATAGTTGGAAAAAGAGTTACATTTCAATTTCTGAATATGTAAGGATTTAATTAGAAGATAGGATGATTGAGCAATCTATTTTCTTTTAGATAATCGTAAACAATGTCATCTGGCTGAGTCATTGGATTAGGGGATTATTCAACTGATATATTTTAACTTTAACATTCCCAGAACAATTTGCTTTTTCCCTGGAAAGGTGAGTAGATTCTTTAAGCATTCATTTATTCATATTCTCTCTCTCTCTCTCTCTCTCTCTCTCTCTCTCTCTCTCTCTCTGTCTGTCTGAATATCTGAATTTACCAATCTGGAGGATCCACAGCCTTTTAACAACTTGCCAAATCAATTCCAGGGGAATGCCTTTACCCTCTAAGTATTTCTCTTCACAGCCTAAATATACAGAGAATATATACAGTCTAAATCAAAGAATACTCTAAATGAGTCCACATGTTTGTTAGAAATATTTACATGGTATTGAGCAAAAGTAATGTCTGTTTTGTCTCACCAAATAGTGTCTAAATAATAGGGGTAGACACTATCAAAGAACTTTATTTAAGGTTAATGGATGAAATTCAGAAACCCTAAAATATATTTGGAGGAGACTGATGTCCAAAATGTACCTCACAGCAAAATATTGAATAAAATATTGTATTGACCCTTTCCAAGTTCCATAGCTGCATAACACACCAGGGACAGGACAGTGTGACAATAGTTTCTGCTTTCTGAGTGGATGGTTAAGTAACATAAAGAAGACAGTCACTTTACGCTAGGCACCATTCAATCTAATATCTGCCACAGTGTACAAGTAACCATCAAAAAAAACCCTGATTCACAACTGCTATTTTGGGCTTCTTTGATTATCAGAAGGCCAATTCTAATAAGCTGAGGTGATCAGCAGATGGGCAGAGCAGTATGCTGAAGGTACCCAAGCCCATTAAATTCAATTCAGGATAAAAGAAAGAGGAAGGAAAGAAGGAAAGGAGGGAGGGAGGGAGGGAGGAAGGAAGGAAGGAAGGAAGGAAGGAAGGAAGGAAGGAAGGAAGGAAGGAAGGAAGAAAATACCCAGGAATGAGGCCATGGGCATCATTCCAACCCATCAGATCTAGAAAGAAGAAGAGCTGCTGTTAAGGGTCTTATCCACGGCAAGACAGCCACAGAGGCCATTGTTTCCTCTGGCACTGCTGCAGAATCAATCTAACCTGGAGTGGAGACGGTTCAGTAATGCCATGGCAACCACAGGCTGCTGCAGGATGGAGGGAGGAGAGCCACTCTCAGGCAGGCTGAGAGCCCACTGGGAAAGGATGCTCCTACACTCCTGTAAAGGGGTCCTGGTGACCTGACTCTTTCCACAGCCACCAGGGAAGTCACTTCTCCATGGGGGAAGATAGCAAAGCAAGTCATAATTGAAGCCATGTTTGCCCAGAATCCAGGGTGAGAGGCTGGGCTGGTGCATTTGTGATCTCTTCCTCACAAAGTACAACTCTCATGTCTGCCCTGCAATGTGACAGTGTGCCCTGAGATGTCAGAGACGGAGCAATGCTGCTGTGAAATAGTAATGCAATACAGGATCATTATTCTAGAACATTCTGCTGGAGAACTCCCTTCCCTCCATAGTAGGAGCACCCTGATTCCATAGAGGTAGTCATTTTTTAATTAAGACACATATGTCTTTCTCAACTCTTCACACCCACCAGTGTCTTCCTTCCTCTCTTTTTTTATTAGCATTTTACCAACCTACCTCTCCTCCTACCAAGTTTACAGTGGTGACAATGATAATATAAGTTCCACTGAATGTAACAGAATAAAATAGTCAAATGAGAGCATGAAAGAGAGTTTAACTCAGGAAGGGCAGAGGGGCAAAGACAAATGTGGATTGTAGAGAATATAAAATGTTTATAATTCACTACAGTGTCACATCACGGTCAATAAGATTTTTCTCACATCAAATCAATGTCTCTCTGGCCTTAATTTTAGTCCTTCTCTATCACAGCCTTTTGTATTCCAGGAGTGATAAGGAAACACTGCTAATAAGTTTTTCTTGCATATGTTCATGAAGTTCCCTTTGTGTCTGAGAATGCTGATAATCTGTAACTACTGAAAGGTGCTGCACATGCTGTGTCAGCAACAAACCTTGCAGAATGCATATCCTTGCATTAGACACAGGCTGTGGCTTGTCTCTCAATATCTGTTCTTCCTCCCTTCTCTCTAAGAATAACATAATTCCCAATTTTCCCAATTTTTACTGAGCACATTCCACCTAAAATAAAGACCAATTCACCCATCTTGCTATGCAGTTAGGTATAAGCACATTGCCTAGTTTTGGCCAAAGGAGTATGAGCAGAAGTTATGGAACCAATGTTCAAGTTTTGTCCTACAAGGACAAGGCTTGCCTCTTCCTTACTCTGTCTCCATGCTGCTTTTGAAAATAATCCTCTTGCGAAGCCAGATTAGGCCAAGTGGGCAAAAGCAACACTCTAGAGGTAACAGAGCAACAGAAAAGTTTCTGACAATCCATGGACTACAGCTCCTGTACTAGCCCTGAACCACCTACCTCTTCATATTATTACACAGAAAAGAAACAAAATTCTATCTTTCTAAAGCCAGTGTTATTTTTACACAAAATATTTCAGACTGTTAAACCTAATAAACACAATTATCTATATTCGACTCCTTTTTTTTTTTTTTTTTGTGGTACTGGGGATTGAACTCAGGGGCATTCTACCTCCGAGCTACACCCCCAGCCCTATTTTTTATTCTTTTTATTTTGAAACCGAGTCTCACTAAGTTGCGGAGTGTCTCACTAGGTAGCTGAGGCTGGCCGCGAACCTGGATCCTCCGGTCTCAGCCTCCCGAATGCTGGGATTACAAGCGTGCGCCACCACGCCCGGCTTATATTCGACTTCTATAGGATACTAACCTGGCCTAAAAACTAGGGTGATGGGCACTAATGTAGGCTCTGTGGGAGTTGGTTGGAGACTGCCCCCATGTTTAGGGATCTGGTCCAAGAAGCTAAGCATTAGTAAAAATTGAGGTTCTAATCTGAGACAGTAGGGATTCAGTCCCCCTCCCCCCCAAAAAAAGATAGAAATCAATATGAGACAGGTCAAATCAGACAGATTTACAGAAAGTGGAGGTCCCTAGGGAGAGAACACACAAGCTTTAAGACTATGGGAAGTCTAGCACAGTGGGCCAGGCATATGGAGTCAGGAGGGTTCGCACAGAAATTCCAAAGTTTGCAAAGACAACAGCTCCAAAGTGAAGTGTGAGTATTTACCCCACCCACTGCCTATGGTCTTTTGATAGCTTTCACACTGAATTCATCCAGGCTTATGGAGCCTGCTGAACCCCACAATTCCTTAGTTTTAAAAGCAGTTGACCTTCATTTGACAGGAAATTTATCATATGAGAGAGGCAGGTTACATCCTTTCAGTGAATTGGGATTCTCATTGGGAAAGGGAAATCTAAACTACTAGAATTCCTCTGGAACCATCTGGAGAGAAGATCTTGAGCTCAGGGTTTGGATTCTATCAGCTACTATGGTAGCCGTTAGCCACATGTGTTGGTGGAGTACTTGAAATGTGACTAGTCAGAAACAAAACATGCTGTGAATAGATGTTGAAGACTTAGAACAAGCCAAAACAAGAGTTCAAAATATTCCATTAATAATTTACATTAATTACATATTGAAATGATAGGGGGCATTAGGTGAGATAAAATATATTCTTCAAAGTGGTTAGCTTCTTTTTACTTTATTTTGTCTGTGGCTTCTGGAAATGTAAAATGACATATGCAGCTCACATTATATTCCTAGAGAACAGCACTGATGTACTCTGACAATCAAGTCTACTCTTTAACAATAGTTATAGCCATTTTGACTCCAGGCATTTCTTTCCTTTTCTGGTTTGATGAAGCCATATCTTCTAGGTTAGTGCAAACACCTAGTCTTGGCAATGAGCATCCTTGTGCTATCTTATTTGGGGAGATAATTGCTGACTAAATTCTTGGTCTCTTGCAATTGTTAAGAGGCAGCTCTAGCCTTCAAAATTTGGGAAAAAACTAGAGAGACTAGGAAAATAATAGGAGAAACTTTCCATACTGGCTTTTCTCATTGACCTAACTAAATATTCATTAGGACCTATTCCAAAGTTGTACCTCTCATTAGCACAAAAGTATGTAGCCTTAACATTCATTATAATAGGGAGAAGAGTATAGAAAAAAATTAAGTAGTGAGTTCTTTTTAAGCAGGAAATCCTCTTTCTCCAGCCTACTCTATCCTGAAAGCACAAATCAGACCTTTAGAAAATGTACTGGGGTCTCGTAAGGAACCATGGTTCATCTTCACATTGACAAACAACTGACCATTCAGTGCTGGATTTAGAAAAGATAAAAAAAAATTAAGTGCTTAGTTTTACCAGATTATATGTACATGACAGCCTAAAGTTTTAGTAAATCTCTATTATTTACAAAAATCTGGAAACAACTGTTACTACACTGTGCTTCGAGGGTAAAAGACTTAGTAGGTATGTTAGTCAGCCTTCCATACTAAACGAGATGCCTAAGAAAAATAACTTACAGGAGGAAAGACTTATTTTGGCTCATGGTTTCAGTGGCTTCAGTCCACAGCTGGCTCCATTGTTTCTGGGCTTGTGGTGAGGCAGAGCATTTTATCAGAAAGGCATGGCACAGAAGAGCTACTCATCTGCTGAGGACAGGGAAACTGAGAGAGAAAAAAGAAGATAGAGCCCCCAGGGGCAAGCCTCCAAGGACTAGCTCCCTTCCGCCAGTTTCCACCACCTCTTGACAATCCATTCAGCTCTGATTCTGTGAATGGATTCCCTCTTGAGAGTCCATTCAGCTATGTTTCTGTGAATGGGTTAATCCAATGATGAGGTCAGAACCTTCATCTTCCTAGCACTTCCCCAAAGCCTCACCTTGGAAATCAACCTTCAACACATGAGAATGTAGGGGGATACCCCAGTTCCAAGCCTTAGCAATAGGCCTTTCTTTTCTCTTTGAGTCTCAGCTAAGTGTGATCAAAGTCTATGTTAAGCACCCAATATTCCCAAAGAGAACTTCTTCCTTTCGGCTAAACAATATAGTAAGCAATGCTTTAAACAATGCAGACTGCAAGCAAGCTTGTTTTCTCATGTTTGTTTGTTTGTTTGTTTGTTTCTCTGGATGCCTTTAAAAATCCTGTATAAATCTTACTCTTTTAAACTGTTAGTTTCTTTTTTTTTTTCTTTTAGATTGACAAAGAGGAAGAAACATTTGAATTAATTTGAAGGCATGGGGTCTATTGCAAATAGTAGAAATAAGGAAGACAGGAATGCTGGGCTAGAATCCTCACCTCTGCTCCAGTCACCACATGGAAAACAGCATTCAAGAAACAGGAGAGTCAGTCAAGGCACAGAGCCATAGAGTTGCCCATGAGTTCTAGCAATAGGGCTACTTCATTGGCCCATGGTGGAGTGAGCTTGGAAGGTAGTTTCATTTCCCACCTTTGCAATGACTAAGTGATTCTCTCTGTCCCCCGTGCTGGCCCTGACTACATGCATATCCCTGCCCTGCTTCTACTTTCTGACTCATCAGAGAAAAGATCTAACTCATCAACTGGCATCAAACAGCAGTTTTTCCATGATACTTCAGTTTTCAGACCCCTTTCATTGTTCTACCTAATCCTGTGAACCACATTAGGAATTATTTTAATAACTTATCTTTTTGCAGTGGAAATTATTAAATGTGACCAAATAAAAATATTATAGATCAGCCGGGCGTGGTGGCGCACGCTTGTAATCCCAGCATTCGGGAGGCTGAGACCGGAGGATCCGGGTTCGAGGCCAGCCTCAGCTACCTAGTGAGGCAATCCGCAACTTAGTGAGACTCGGTTTCAAAATAAAGAATAAAAACTAGGGCTGGGGGTATAGCTCGGAGGTAGAATGCCCCTGAGTTCAATCCCCAGTACCGCCAAAAAAAAAAAAAAAAAAAAAAAAAAAATTATAGATCTATAAAGTAAAATTAACACAAATTGATATTTTCATAATATATAAAGAAATAAATGACAGTTTTGCAGGACATGGTGATATACCCCTATTATCCCAGTACTTGGGAGGTTGAGACAGGAGGATCTCAGGTTCAAGGTGAACTTCAAAACCTAGTGAGAAGCCGAGCGTGGTGGCGCACGCTTGTAATCCCAGCTACCTAGTGAGGCATTCCACAACTTAGTGAGACCCTGCTTAAAAAATAGGGCTGGGGGTATAGCTCGGAGGTAGAATGCCCCTGGGTTCAATCCCCAGTACCACAATAAATAAATAAATAAATAAATAAATAAATAAACAAATAAACAAACAACGGAAAAAAAAAAAAAAAAACAATGATCTCCCATTTCCTCTTTCCCCCAGCCCCTGGTAAACTCTATTAACTTTCTGTCTCTATGAATTTGACTGCACTGGGTACCTCATATAAAGAAAACCATATGATATTTGTCCTTTTGTGACTGGTTTATTTCACTTAGCATTATGTTATAAGGCTTCTCTATGGTCTAGCATGTGTCCGAATTTCCTTGCTTTTTAAGACTAAGTAATGTTCCTTTATACATGCATATACCATTCATCCCTTGATGGACATTTGGGTTGTTTCCACTTCTGGGCTATTGTGAATAACACTGCTGTGGACATGAGGATACAAATATCTAGTTGAGCCCTGCTTCAAATTCTTTTGGGCTTACACTTAGAAGTGGAATTGCTGGATCATGTAGAAATTCTAGGTTTATTTCTATAGCAGAAAACATTACTACTAGCAGTGTGCAAGGGTTCCAACTTCTCCACATTCTCACCAGCACTTGTTATTTTCTGTTTTTCTGACAACAGCCATCTTAATGGGTGTGAAGTGGCATCTCATTTTGTTTTTTATTCATGCTTTCCTAATGACAATAAATGTTGAGAATATTTTCATATGCTTATTAGCTATTTGTGCACCTTCTTTGAAGAAATGTCTAGGTTCTCCACCCTAGTGAGGCCCTCAGCAACTTAGTGAGACCCTGTTTTCAAATAAAAAATAAAATAGGGCTGCAGTGTAGCTGGAAGATAGAATACCCTTGAGTTCCATTCCCATACCACAAAAAAGTAAATAAATAAAAATTACAGTTTTACATATAGAGATGCATGTGAATTAGTATACTTTAAACCAATTAAAAATACATATGACTTATTGATAAATTCACTTTAAAGAACTTGATAATATATTTGACTTTAGTATTGTAATCGATTCTTCCTTTACTGCACAAAATGATGCAGATTTTCTTCTTATTGAGTTCTTGTCTTCTAAATTAAAAGCTGACAGAATATAGAAGGGTGGGTATAGGAGTATAGGATTTATATTCATTTATTTATTTATTTTGTGGTACTGGACCAGGGACATTCCACCTCAGGGTCTTGCTAAGTTGCTGAGGTTGTCCTTAAACCTGCAATCCTACTGTCTCAGCCTCCCACGTACTGGAATTACAGGCATGTGCCATTATATCTGGATAAGGATTTATTTTAAGTAAGGGAAGAGAGAAGACAAAAACATCTCCCCCACACAAGGGGGCAGGGATCCCTGAAAGAGAGTAAACGTTGAAGTTCTTAGATGGTGAGCTTTTATCCCTTATTGTGGTTCCCCATCTCTCTTTTGTGCTTGGTCAGAATTGGGCCTTGGAGAATGAATGTCTTTTGTCCAGTTTCAATCTTTAATTTGAGTTTTTATATCAAAATTCAGTGGGCTCTTATAATCTCCTGGCACCATCCATCTGCTTTAGCTGTTCTGACCCCTTCGATCACTCTTGGGGCTACATTAACTTGCACTGTTACCCTTGTATCTATCAGCCCACTCTATCTCTGTTCTTTATACAGATGGTCTCTTCTAACTCTTCCTGATCCCAGGTTCTCTGCCCTGCCTCAATATCAAGTATAACAATGTAGGGTTAAGTTTAATTGTTCTATTGCATTGAGATTGAGAAAGTATGTTAACATAATTTTGAATTATTTTGATTAGTTCTAAAAAAAAGTCAACTGGCTTATTTTTACAAAGTCTGTGGCTAATTTCAAATGACTAGATAGGATAAAAGCCTTAAATATTTCAATCCCTTTTCTGTGAATTACTCACAAAATATAGGAATAATAGTTACAACTTACCATTGAGTAAAAATCCAAATCAGACTTACATAAGATATTAATCTCTCTTTGATGCAGATTTTTGAAACATTAGTGAAGTTTTATATTGATATAGTAGTTGAACAAATGAATGTAATTTACAGATCAATTCAAAGTCATCTTGAAGTGAAATTTCAGATTTATGATCATTTTTATATTTCTCATTTTTTATTTCAATTTAATACAGTTGATTCCTCCTAACTTCAGTGGGCTATTATTGTTATAAATTAAATAATACAAGACTAAGAATAAGCTAAATAATTTAAATTTATTAAGTTTCCAGTAATATGGCATAATATATACTCTGAGTGACCCTCTTGATGGAAACAGCTAAAATGCTAAGAAAAAATTAGACACATAATTTTAAATGCATTGATGAGCCATTATAAAAATAAGATGCCTGCTGATCTCATAAAACAAGTGTAAGCAGGACTCCTGGTAGATAAGCAGACAGGCAGAGACAGCTTTGCCCTGAGAGCTTCTGCCAAACCATGGGGACTGGACTTCCATTTGGACTTGATCATCTGACAACAATAAAACATACATGACACAGCAGTTTTCTAGAAAATCTAAGAAGTGAGCCCCACAGAATCCTGGAATCTTAAAGGGTGACACCCTCAGTGTAAAGTTAAACAAAAAGTAAACATTGACATGCAAAAGAGAGCATGTCACACTACTCTTGATCTGGGTACCAAGTGAAGAAAGAGTCTCCCATAAGAACTGATCTTTCCAACATGATTTTCATACATACTTTGTTTCACATTTGCATTAAATGATCCATAAGTTTGAAGTGAAGAATTAAAGTCAAATGTTGCTAGGGTTAGTTGTGGCTGAGTCAGTGTTGTTCACTAAAGGCTTCCTCACAGCCGTGCTTGTAATCCCAGCATTCGGGAGGTTGAGACCGGAGGATCCGGGTTCGCAGCCAGCCTCAGCTACCTAGTGAGGCACTCCACAACTTAGTGAGACCCTGTTTCAAAATAAAGGATAAAAAAATAGGGCTGGGGGGTATAACTCAGACGTAGAATGCCCCTGAGTTCAATCCCCAGTACTGCAAAAAAAAAATAATAAATAAATAAATAAATAAAGGCTTCCTCACATTTTCCAGCAGCCCTGAAATTGGGCAGGATCATGTGACCAATTCCAACCAATTGGCTATGGGTAAAACAGACATGAGTTACTTTAGGGCAAAGAATGGCAGAGCTGATGAGACATGACCAGGGAGGCCATTTGTTCCAGATACAGCAGTTACAGAATTTCGGAAACTCAGTCATCCAGGATAGAAAGCACATGCCTTGGAGGGTTTTCTGAACTCTACAATAGACTGCACGAATGAGAAATCAACTTTGGCTGTTTCAAACAATTGAAATTCAGGGCATGTTAGCCTAAACTGACTATGTAGCACACTGCCAGGGTGATTGATAGAAGCAGATACAACAAATCTCAGAAAGAATTCAACTTGCAGCAGTACTCAAAGAAGTACCACAGATAACTATCCAAGGAACATGAACACCTGTCACCAAGGTTCATGAGCTATAAGAACGTCACGATGATTGAAATCTATACGAAACAACTATTAATAGAAACAGACCTCAAAAACATTAAGTATTGCAAATATATAAAACAAAATATGAAATAACATTACAGTACTCCTCCTTCATCCATGCGGGAAACACTTCAAGATGTTCCACGGATGCCTGAAATCATATGTATGTATACACACACATATACACATAAACACACACAACACACACACACACACACACACACACATACACATGTTGTTTTTCCTATATGTCAATATCTGTGACAAAGTTTAATCAATTAAATAGGTACAACAATAATTAACAGTAATAAATAACAAAATATAACAATTATAGCAGTAAAATATAAAATTTATTCAAAATATATGCAAGTAGATAAACATATTTCTCAAAAGAAGTTGAAATGGCCAACAAATATATGAAAGATGTTCAACATCTTTGGAAAGCAGGAAAATGCAAATTGAAACTATACTTAGATTTCATGTCACTCCAGCTGGAAGAGCAATCATTAAGAATGCAAGTAATAATAAATGCTGGCAAGAATGTGAGGGAAAGGGAACACTTATATGCTGTTGTTAGAACTGTAAATTAATACAACCACTATGGAAATCAGTATGGAGGTTCTTCAAAACACTAGGAATGAAGCCATCATATGATTCAACTATACCACTGCTCATTATTTATCCCAAAGAATTAGTCAGCATTCCGTAGTGATACATGAATACTCCTGTTTTCAGCAGTGCAATTCACAACAGCCAAGTTATGGAACCAAACTAGGTGACATTAACAGATGAATGGATAAAGAAAACGTGGTATAGCCACACAATGGATTTTTTTACTCAACCAGGAATAATAAAGAACATCCATATTCATTTCCAGGAAAACGGATGGAACTAGAGAATGTCTTGCAAAGTAAAAAACAAAGCCAGACTTAGAAAGTAAAGGGTCATATGTTTTATCCCATATGTGGAAACTAGAGAGAAAAAGGAAAGGAAAGGAACCTCATGCAAATAGAAGAGAGACCCATAGATTAGTGGTAGGGGTGGTGAAGAGGGAAGGAAAAAGAGAGGCATGGGGAAGGAAACAGACCAAAGTGTACCATGTGCACATCTGAATATATTACTGTGAATACACAATTATGTATAATTATAATGCACCAATAAAATTCATTTAAATGAATTAAATAAAACTACAATAAGGAAGACACATAATTGAACTTAATTATGGTTTAAACAACAGATTATGAATAGCCAAAGAGAGAATTGACAAATCTGAAGAAAAGTCTAAGTAAGAATACAAATACAATTCAGGCAGATATCAAAGGGAGGTTAAAAGGCTCATAAAACACAAAGATCTATTAGGAGTTTCAGAAAGAAACAGTAGATTCTGCAAAAAACAATATTTAAATAATCACAGAATGTTCAAGAATTGTCGAAATATACCAGTCTTCAGAATCTACAAGCCAAATCATTCTCAAACAGGATAAATACACAAAAATTGATTCCTAGCCCCCTTAAGTGAAACTGCATTATGCCTAAGAGAAAGAGATCTTAAAAGCAGAGAAAATCACAGCTCACTGACAAAGAGAAGCAATGCTGGCTTACTCTCAATACCAGTAATGGAGGCCAGAAGGGAATATATATATATATGGGAATATATATATATATATATATTCTGCAGAGAAAAAATTCTTGTCAAATTAAAACCAGACATGCCACAGTTTCAACTTTCAGAAATGAGTGGGAAAGAAAGGCATAGTCACACTGCAAAGAGTGAAAGGAAATTTCAAGTAATAGTTTAAGCACAGGAAATTTTGCAGATGGAAGGTATATGATACATAAAAAGAGAAACAATAAATATGTAAATATATTATTAAATGTGTGGAAGATGCTGAACAAATATTGAAATATTGACAAAACTCAAACTAATTCAAATGCCCAATACATGGTTGATGAAAAATAGAGCAAAATGAAAATATTGGACAGCAAGAGCTTACAAATTGGAGAGAGAACTAGTATCTAGAACATAAAAAGAACTTAAAAAACTTAATATGTTACCCAGTAAAAAATGGGCAGGTGAACTAAATAGACACTTAAGAAGAAATGCTAATGGCCAATAAATATGTGAAAAAAATGTTCAACATCATTAACAATCACAGATATAAATCAAAACTACACTGAGATTTCAACTAATCCCAATTAAAATAGCAATCATCAAGAGTCAAACAAAAATAAATGCTGGCAAGGATATGGAGACCTAGGAACTCTGATACATTGTTGGTATGATTGTAAATTACTGCAGTCACTTTGGAGATAAGGGTGGAGGTTCCTCAGAAGACTGGGAATGGATCCACCATATGATCCATCTATCTCCCACTCCTGGGTATCTTTCCAAAGGGGCATAAATCAGATTATTACAGGAATATGTGCATATCTATGCTTATAGCAGCGCAATTTAAATTGTGGAACCAACCCAGGTGTCCATCAACAGATGAATGGATCACAAAATTATAGGATACAGACACAGTGGAATTCTACTCACCAATAAAGAAGAGAAAAATTATGTCACTTGCAAGAAAATGGATGGAACTAGAGAATATTACGCTGAGGTCAGTCACAAAAAAAAAAAAAAAAAAAAGGGTTATATGTTTTCCCTCATATGTGGAAGCTAGGAAGAAATTGGGATACAAAATGGACTCCAGACAAAGGAGAAGAAACCCTAATGGAGTGATGGAGGAGGTCTAAGGAAGGCAGGGAGATGGGGGGAGGGAGATCTAATGAAGGAAACACTTCAATGGACATTATACACATATGCAAAATTATCAATGCCAATCTCAATATCCTGTGCTGGGAAGGGGAGGGAGCGAGGTGGGACCTGGGAGGGGGTTGGGAGCTCACCTAGTGCTGTGTGCATGTATGTCTCTATCTCTCTGAATTTCATTATGATGTATGATTTCAATGTGCCAATTTTTTATAAAAGATGTTATATAAAAATGAAAAAAAAATGTCGGGGACTATCTCAATGGTATGCAATCAAATCCTATACAGCAATGAAAATGAACAGGCTACAACCACATCCAACAATATAGATGAATCTTTCGGGCATCACAATGACTGAAAGAAGGAGGGCACATAGGGAACCTAGTGTTTGGTTCTGTTTACATGAAGGACTAACACAGGCAAAACAAATCTATGAGGTGAGGAGACAGGATACCAGGAAGAGGAAGAGGAGGGGGGAGGATGGAGAAAGGAGGAAGGAGAAAGACGTGACTGGAAGGAGAAGGCAGGAAGCAGGGGGAAAGTGGTAAGTTTTTCTTTTTTGATCCAGGTAGTGGTTACACAATTGAGTCCAGATTGTAAACACTTATTAAGTGCTATATTTATGATTAACTATGTATATTTCTGTAAAATTCTAAATTCCTCTTAAATTTCAGTAAACGGTTTTAGAAATCCATTTTGGTGTTATTCATAAGAGACTTACTGATGATTTAAGGAAACAAATATTAAAAGTCAAAGGATGGAAGAAATTACCTGGTAACAGCTAAGATGAGTAATTAGACAAAATGTATGCCTTGCAAGGCTAGAAAGCATTATCAGCAAAGAAGACATTACTTTAAAAATGATATAAAACTCCTAAATTTGTTCACATCTAATAATATAAATTCAAAACATATAAAGTGAAAATTTGCTAAACATAAAAGATTTGAATACACTTTTTTTTTTTTTTTTGGTGGTACTGGGAATTGAACCAAGAGCCATTCTACCTTCGAGCTACATCTCCAGTCCGATTTTTCTTTTATTCTTTATTTTGAAGCAAGGTCTCAGTAATCAAAAAATCAAACAGAAAAAAAAATCAATGAAGTACAGATTATATAACAGTACAATTTAAAAGCTTAACTAATATATTTGTTGTGCCCAAGAGTTGAAGAATATACATTATTCTTAAGTATCGATGCACGCTTATTAAGAATTAGTCACATATGAGGGCATAAAGCTGTCTTTGACAAATTTTAAGGACTGACAATCCTACATACCACATTTTTCTAGTCACACAGAAGTTGAATTAAAAGTCAATAACAAAAATCAAATTCAACTAAGAAAAAATAACTTATTTACTTGGAAACGTAAAACATATACAAGTAATTCTATTGAACTCATAAAAGTAAAGAAGTCATAGTGGAATCTAAAAAGTAATTAGAACAAATGAAACATCACATACTTGAAAATGTGTTTATTAAATCTAAAGCTTCACTTAGAGATAAATCTATACATTTACATTACACATGAAGTCTCAAAATTAATGAATCACAAACATCTCACTAAAGAATTCAGGGGCAAAAACAAAACAGAAGATATCCAAAGAAAGAAGGAAGAAAAAAATTAAAGAGCAAAAATTAGTGAAATAATAAACACAATACAAAAAGAGGTATCAGCAAAGCTAGAAATGGAATCTTTGAAAAGCCCAAAGATGGGTGAATTCTGTGAAAATATACAACTTATTAGAATTTATTTTAAAAATACTTCTATAGCCTTTAAAAATTGAATCAGTAGGTAAAATACTATCTCTCACATACAAAATTACTTGGACCACATGGCTTTATTGTCATAACTGTTATTCAAGATACAGATAATTCCAGGCTTCTACAAGTTTTTCCCAAGAATAAAAGAGAAGAAAAAAAATTCCCCAAATCACGTTATGAAACCACCCTAATCTTGCTATCATACTTGATCAAGATTAGTACAAGAGCCAGGTTGTGGTGGCCTGTAATTGCAGTACTTTGGAGGCTGAGGCAGGAGGATTGTAGATTTGGGGCCAGCCTCAGCAACATAGGGACACCCCATTTCAAAACTATAAGGGCTAGGAGTGTAGCTTGGAGATGGAATGCCCCTGTGTTCATTTATGAGTACCAAAAAAACAAAACAAAACAAAAAAAAAGTATTAAAAAAAGAGTAGTACAAGAAAGAAAATTACAAGGCCAATCTCATTCATGAATACAGATGAGAAAATCTCGTGCAAAATTTGGCACACCATAAACAGCAATAAATATAAAAGGTAGTAATTCACGGCCATGTTGGACTTATCCCAGAAAAACAAGAAAGTAATTATTTTTAATTCACTGCATTAAAGAGAAAACATATGCTTATTAAATACCCACTCACAATAAAATCTGTTAGCACATGGAGAACCAGAGAAGTACTCATTATTCCCTTTGTGCCTTCCAGGTGTGTTCTGCCTTGATCTGGGCTCTGGGGCGTGAACCCCTAAGACCACATCATGTAGGGGCCATTGCCCTCAGCTGCATATCAGGCTGGTGGATGTGAACAAGACGTCCCAATGTGGGAAGAGAAGAAGGTCAGGCTAGTTGCTCCCTGCTGGCTGCTGCACAGCTTCATCAGGTAGGCCTGGTTCATAAGGCCAGCTGGCACTGGGTGTGGTATGGCAGGTCTCTGGAAGGTAAACAGCTTCCTGCTAGGTGCCTCACCACCCCCTGTTCTTTTCCTTAACCCTGCCCACACCTCTATAAATTTCCCTTCCTGACTACTCTTCAAAACTCCAAACGGATGTGGTATTAACCTGTGCTATGGGTTGAATTTTATCACGCCCTCAAATGCGTATGCTGCAGTCTTAATCTCCAGGACTTCAGAATGTGACTCTACTTAGAAATAATATTAGAAGAAGTAATTATGATAAAATATCATCTTCAGTGTGGGTCCCAGTCCAATAAAACTGTGCCTGTATAAGAATTGGTGAGGACATAGACACACTCAAACAACAGAGGAAAATTTATGTGAGGGGACCAGTGCAAAGGCAGCAGCCACAAGCTACGGAGAGAAGCCAGACTGAACTCAATCTGTCCACACCTTGATATTGAACTTCCAGCTACCAGAACTGCAAGAAAATAAACTCTGCCTTTCCCCTCCCTCCCTCCCTCCCTCCCTCCTTCCTTCCTTCCTTCCTTCCTTCCTTCCTTGCACTGGGGATTGAACCTAAGAGCATTCTCCATCTGAGCTACACCCCCAGTCCTATTTTATTTTTTATTTTGAAGGGAGATCTTGCTAAGTTGATGAGGGCCTCACTAACTTGTCAAAGCTGGCTGGCCTCAAACCTGCAATCCTCCTGTCTCAGCCTCCCAAGTACTGGGATTACAGGCATGAACCACCATGCCCGACTAATCTCTGTAGTTTAAGTCACCCAACCTGTGGTATTTTTGTAGGGCAGACCATTAACAGACATCTACTAAATAACAACAACACACACACAAAAAAAAGTGCAGTAAACATTATTAATAATGAAATGTTAAAAGTATTTTTCCTTAATGTTGGTAGCAAGGAAAGGTTCTCTGTGCCACCAATTCTATTCAGCATTAGTTCAGAGATCCTAGCCAGCCTTAATAGTAAAACATGGCAGTTGAAACAAAAAAATATAATTACATGTACAAAAACTGGAAACGAAGAAACAAAGCTATCCTTATTCACAGAGAAGAAAACTGTCTACATAGAAAACATGAACGAATTCACAGATAAATTATTAGAACCAATAGGAGAGTTTAGCAGTTTAGTCAGTTTGCACACAAAAAAATGCCAAAATTAATTGCATGTTTATATTTCAGCAATAATAAGTTTAAAAGGGTAGCTTTAAATATTAGGTAGTAACATAATAGTGATAATATGGTGTACTTAGGACTAACAAAAATGTGTAAGGCTTTGTAAAAATTATAAACATTTTGTTAACAAAGGTAGAGATAAGATATACCATGACCCGGGTATAATAAAATGATCAATTCTCTCTAAAATGACTCATAGTAGCTCCTGTCAATCCTGAGAGATCGATCTTAAAATATGCCAATTTGACTCCAAAATATGCATGGAAGAAATGAGACCAAAACAAACCAATACACTTCGGCCAACCAGGAAGACAGGTTATAGAGCTATAGTTAAAAACAGTGGATCCAGCACAAGGATAGAAAAAGAACCATGAAGAGAGTAGACTAGATCAGAAGGGACAGAAACAAGCCATGTGCAAATGGAAACTTGATTTATGAAAAAGTAATTGCGATTTACAGGCCACTGAGTAGAGTGAGCCGTGACTGCAGATTGAGCCAACACAGTTTGCAGAAATACGTGAAACTGACTCCAAGTGGAATCAGTTTCTTTTACATGAAAATAAAACTTTGAACAATTGTAATTAAAAATGGTAAAATATATTTTTTACATCAGGGTAGGAAAGGATTTGTTAAGAAATGTCAATACACCGGGCGTGGTGGCGCACACTTGTAATCCCAGCATTCGGGAGGCTGAGACTGAAAGATCCGGGTTCGAGGCCAGCCTCAGCTACCAAGTGAGTCACTCCGTAACTTAGTGAGACCCTATTTCAAAATAAAGAATAAAAAAATAGGGCTGGGGGTATAGCTCGGAGGTAGAATGCCCCTGAGTTCAATCCCCAGTACCACACAAAAAAAAAAGAAAAGAAAAGAAATGTCAATACATTTGACTATCTTAAAATTTAAAAGTTCAGCTTATCATATGACAAAGCTATATGACCAAAATAAAACTAATATTAAAAGTTTCAAAGAATCAATAAGGCAATCACAGCCTCTTTCCCACCCCCTACCCCCCAAAAAATGGTACCACTGTACGTAAGCACAGATGCCTCATCCAAAAAAACAAAGCCAGGAGCAGTGACCCATCTTTATAATCCCAATACTTAAGAAGCTGAGACAGAAGGATGGCAGGTTCAAGGCCAGCCTCAGCAACTTGTTTCAAAATAAAATAGGCTAGAGCTATAGCTCAGAGGTGGAATGTCCCTGGGTTCAATTTTCAGTACCACCAAAAAGAAAAAAATATATATTTATCCACATTTTTTATCAGAGAAATGAAAATCCACACTACTAGGAGATACTATTTCATACTTACTTGGCAAAAAATTAAAAATCTGGTGTCAAGTGTGGGTAAATATATGGAGTAAAATGAACTCGCATCATAATATTGAAAGTAAAAATTATTACAACCATTTGGAAAACAGTATTACTACACTATCCTGTAGTAGGACATGCACCAACTTTATGATCCAGATACTGCACCCCAAAAGTAACTAACTAGTGAAATACTTGTGTATATATGCTATGAGCCAGGAACAAGAATTTTCACAAAAGAAACAAATACAAAAGTATCCATTAGTAATAGAATATATAAATACATCATTTTCAATTTATATAGAGGAATAACAGTTAAATAAGCAAGTCAAATCAGCATAAACATTGCTGAATCTCAAACATCATATTATAGAAAAATGAAAAGAATTAACTAATCAAAGAATATGTGGTAGAATTAAAAAATGAGGCCATCTGTTCCTGGGCTTTTCTTTATGGGAGGTCTTGATGATTCTTTCAGCCTTTATACTAGCTGTAATCCTGCTCAGATTTTCTATTCCTTCATGATTCAGTTTTGGTAGGCTGAATTTATCAAATTTTTTTTCTATTTTTTCATATTTTTGGAAAAATATGTAAAGTATAATTCCATTTCTAGAACACTGAAAAACAAAATGAAAATATTTAGGTGTATATACACATATGTATTTATATAACATGTATTTATATAACATTTATATAGTACATGTGTGTGCCAGGTTTTTTTTAATACTTTTAATGAAAAGCAATAATTTGTATAAAACTGGGAATATTGATTACCTTCTGGTAAGGCAGATATGAAAGAAAATATTGGAAGGTGACCTTCTTGGATCTTAAAAAAGCTAATGTTCTATTTCTTAACCTTAGAGGCAGTTACTATTGTGTTTGTTTAATATTATTTGATAAAAGACAATAATATTTATATACCCCCACTATTTTATATGGCATATTTCAGTTTAAAAAAAAATAACATCTATGGACTGGTTAAAATCATCATGATGACCAGAGATATTCCTCATGTAATGAACTGTTTATATAACCGTCCAATCTCCATTAATCATTGCACATTCAATTTTTAACTTGAAAGCACATAAAAATAATTTTTGCACAGTTTAGGCTTTATAAATGATCTGTGCAAACAAAAAACACCTTTTTATCTTTTAACTTTTAAATTATTCTTTTCCTTTTTGTCCATTCTCAACAATACCACTAGTGAACATTTTTCTAATTTTCCACCTCTGATTACAGTTTCCCCTGGCTTCTCATGGTCAAGAAGGCATTATTGAGACTCCTTCACCTGGCACATGCTGACTCTCAGTTTGTTCCAGGCCAGGCTGCTACAAGCCCGGAACATGCTGCTGTACTCCAATCACATTGACCTTCTTAATACTCCTTAATCCTCCAAACCTCTTTGCCTTTGTTGGAGTGATTCCCAGGTCACTCTTACATTCTCTATCAATTAGAACGTACTGAGTTAAAAATTCAGAAGCAGCCGGGCGTGGTGGCGCACGCTTGTAATCCCAGCATTCGGGAGGCTGAGACCGGAGGATCTAGGTTCGCGGCCAGCCTCAGCTACCTAGTGAGGCACTCCGCAACTTAGTGAGACTCGGTTTCAAAATAAAGAATAAAAAATAGGGCTGGGGGTATAGCTCGAAGGTAGAATGCCTCTGAGTTCAATCCCCAGTACCACAAAAAAAAAAAAAAAAAAAAAAAAATTCAGAAGCAAATAATTCAAAAATCTAGGTGGCTTGAAATGACCCTGGGTTTACTTCTCACTTCTGATAGCTGCCCATCTTGGGGTGAATGTGGGCCCTGCTCTGGGCTACAAGTAGACATACCAGGTACTGTCTGGAGTATTTTTGTGGAAGGAACCAGGAGGGAAAAGAGTGTGGCAGATCACACAAGGTTTCAATGCTCCCACCAAGAGTTGGTCAGGAAATCACACAGCCATACTATGTCAACCAGGGCATATGGGTCTGCCACACTTCTTTTTCACTTTTACTTCAAGACCTTGAGTATTTCTGATTCCTAAAAGCTTCCTTGACTTTCCTAGAGTGAGTTTCCTCATTAGTTGTGCTTTCAGATCACTTCCTGTCCTCCTCTGAATACTTATGATGATGGGTATTTTTGCTTTTTAATTCAGTTGCATCGATCACCCTTATTAAGGTACAAGATACATATAATATTTTAAAAATAAAGATATGCAACCAACCTAAGTATCCATCAGCTGATGCATAAAGAAAGAAAATGTGGCATGTATACATGATAGAATACTATTCAGGTATAAAAAGGAATGAAATCCTGTCATTGGTGACAAACATAGATAAGATTAGAGATCATCAAGTGATGTGAAATAAGGCATGCACAGAAAGGCAAGTACTGAATGATCTTACTTACATGTGTAACTTAAAATAAAATTGATTTCAGTGTTCCTGTAATCTCAGCTACTCAGGATGGTGAAGCAGGGGGACTGCAAGTTTGAAGCCAGCCTGGACAACATAGCAAGACCTGTCTCAAAAACAAAACAAAACTCATAACTTGAAAGTAAAATGGTGGTTATCAGGGGCTGGGTAAGTAGAGGAAGGGAGAGATGGGGAAAACCTAATCAATAAGCATTAAGATATAGTTATATAAAAGCAAAAACCTCTTGCATGCTATTGCACAGTAGATAACTATAGATGACAATTATGTACTGCATATCACAGGAAGTTGTCTTCACCATGACAAAATGATTGAATATTGAAGAGATACATATTTTTAACCTGATTTAGGTATTACATAATGTATAATACATCAAAACATCCCATGGTACCCCTTATTATAAGCAATTATTAGATATCAGTTTTAAGACATTTTTTAAAGAATGTATTCAAAACACAGTAAAGTTTCTCTAAAGACTCCCCAAGTTTTTCCTATATCACTAAGTTTCTGCAGTAACTACCAATGTGCTAAAACACTGATTATGCTGATTCTAGTCTACTTTTAAAGATTTGTGTGCAAGTGTGTGTGTGTGTGTGTGTGTGTGTGTGTGTGTGTGTTCATGCTCTATCACTTTCTTCAAGAGAATTTTAATCACTTTGAGAAACAGAATAATATCTTACACTAGAAGTATGCTTTTCAAATAAGTCCTGAAGCTCATCAATCATTAAATTATTTCCCCACTTCCTCCACCTCCCATCACCTCACACCCCTGATTTAGCCTTTGTGGATAAGTGCATGTGGGAAGAATTTAGTATACAGCCTGATTAATCTAATTCCAGTGGAAACATTCATTATTACATCTTATTTGGGCTTCCTTGGGGTAAAGTTGACACTTGAGATTGACACAGAGAGAGACACTAGGGATTGAACTTTGAAATACATTTCTGTACAATGAAGTGTTGGTATTCTAAAAAAATACCAATTTCAAGCATACAAGTTGATGAGATGGACAACTATAACCAGGCATGCAACATCAAATGAATTAAGATACAGAACATTTCTATCACCCCAAAAATACTCCTCATGCCCCTTTACAGTCAATCTCTTCCTCCCACCTACTGACCCCCCAGGAACATTAAAACTAAACCTTACCTAGAATTTCATATATGTACAATAATATGCTATATTCTTGTATTAGGTTGAATGGTGCCCCACAAAGGAAATGTCAATGCCCTAATTTCTGGAACCTGGGAATTTGACCTTATTTATAAAAGCATCTTTGTAGATATAATTAAGTGAATGATCCCAATGTGAGATCATCCTGAATTATGCGGGTAGGCCCTACACCCAATGACAAGTGTCCTTAGAACTGACAAAAGAGGATAGGGCCATGTGAAGGAAGAGGAAATCTCCCTTGTGATCCTTTCCACATCTGTCAAATCTTTATTAATTCCCTCTCTCATTCCTGATTTTGGTATTTTATGTCTTTTATTTGCCCCTATGAGTCTAGGCTAGAGTTTATCAATTGTGTTTTTATCTGGTATGATAATCTATATCTTTTAATTAGCATATTTGGACTATTTGCATTTAATGTAATTGGGATATGGTTGGGTTTAAATCAATCATTTTGCTTTGTTTTCCTTGTAGTCATTTTTATCTTGCCTACGCTCGAATTGAGTATTATTTACTATTTAGTTTTATTTTCTTTGTTGGCTTATTAGCTTTATGGTGTGTGTGTGTGTGTGTGTAGAGATTGAACTCAGGGGTATTATACCTCTGAGATACACTTGCAGCTCTATTTTATGTTTTACTTTGAAATATGTTCTAAGTTATGACATGCTCTTCGCCTCAAATCTGTAATCCTCCTGTCTTAGCCTCCCAAGTACTGGGATTACAGGCATACACCACTATACCCGACTGCTATACCTCTCTTATGCATATTTAGCAGTTGCTCTAGAATTTATAGTACATATATTTGACTTACTACAATCTGTCTTTATATAACAGCACTTAACATTGATATAAGAACTTAGCAACAACTGGGCGTGGTGACGCACCCTTGTAATCCCAGCATTTGGGAGGCTGAGACTAGAGGATCCGGGTTCGCGGCCAGCCTCAGCTACCTAGTGAGGCACTCTGCAACTTAGTGAGACTCGGTTTCAAAATAAAGAATAAAAAAACTAGGGCTGGGGGTATAGCTCGGAGGTAGAATGCCCCTGAGTTCAATCCTCAGTACCGCAAAAAAAAAAAGAACCTAGCAACAGTTTACTTCAGTTTGCTCCTCTCAGCATGTATGTTATTACCTTTTATTTCTACATATTTAACAAACCCCACTTTGCATTATTATAACTTTAAATAATCAGTGATACTTTAAGAGATTTTAACTAGTAGGGAAAAAAGATTGCTTATGTTACACACATATTGTGTTTCATTTCTTCGTGTAAATACAAATTTCTATCTGGTTTCTTTTTTCTTCTGCCTGAAGAATTTTTTAACATGTCTTGTAGTACAGTTCTGATATTAAAAAGAAAAATTCAGTGTTTTTATATTTGAGAACATCTGTTTTGCCTTCATTTTAGAAAGATGAACTCATGAGTACAAAATTCTAAATTGATTTCTAGTACTTTTTCTTAGTAACTAGTACTTCAAACAGATTAGACCAGTACCTCATGCTTGTATTATTTAATCCTCTGACTTTACAGTGTCTTTTGGTTTCTGCTGCTTTTAAGATTTGCTGTTTTGAGGTTTTCAGCAATTTGATTATCATGTGCTTTGGTGTGGTTTTCTTGTTTCTTTTGCTTAGGTTAAGTTGTGCTTCCTGGGTCTGACTTTATCGAGTTCATACAATTTGGGAATGTTTTTGGTCATTATCTCCTCATGTTTCACCCTTTCCCTATGCCCCCCACCCAGGCCTCTCCTTCTGGAGCTCCATTTACAAATATGTCAGACTGCTTTCTATTTCACAGCATACTGATACTCAATTCTTTCTTCACTCTTTCAGTTTGGGTAGTTTCTATTACATTGTCTTGAAATTTGATGATTTTTCTTTTGCAATATCTAATCCTTTGTTAATCTTGCCCAGTGTAATTGTTCTTTCATACAATCTATATTTCACTGCTACGTGTTCACTTGGGTATTTGCTGTAACATTTGTTTTTTTGCTTGTTTGTTTGTTTGTTTGTTTGTTTTTTATCCTTCACAATACCTATGTTCCCCTTCACCATCTTTTTTTTTTTTTTTTTTTTTTTGGGTACTGGGGATTGAACTCAGGGGCATTCTACCTCCGAGCTATACCCCCAGCCCTATTTTTTATTCTTTATTTTGAAACAGGGTCTCACTAAGTTGTGGCATGCCTCGCTAGGTAGCTGAGGCTGGCCTCGAACCCGTGAACCCGGATCCTTCAGTCTCAGCCTCCCAAATGCTGGGATTACAAGCGTGCGCCACCATGTCTGGCTTCCACTTCGCCTTCTTAATATACAAAATATATTGAAAATATTTGCTTTCCTACCCTTATTATCTAATGCATTTTTGAGTCTTTTTATATTGATTGATTTACAGACACACACCCACACACAATAGTTATGGGTCATATTTTCCCCACTTCTTTGTATGCTGAATAATTTTTATTGGGTATCAGGTACCAGACATTATGAATTTTATAGTTTGGGGTGGTAGACTTTGTTGTATTCATATAAAATATCTTAGCCTGGTGTAGTGGCACACATCTGTAATCTCAATATTGGGGAGGCTGAGATAGGAGTATTCCAGGCCAGAGCACAGTGACTTAGAGAGACTGTGTTTCAAAACAGAAAACAAAAATAAGGCTGGGAGTGTGGCTCAGAGGCAGAATGCTCCTGTGTTCAATCCCAAATACCACAGTAATATAAATAAATAAATAAATAGATAGATATCTTGATAATTTACTTTTGGATGCAATTAAGTTACTTGGAAACAGCTTTACCCTTTTGAAGGTTGCTTTTAAGCTTTGGTAAATAAACCAGGCTACTTTTAGTCTAGGACTAATTTGAACCCTCCACTGAAGCTATGTCTTTTCCAGAAGTTCATTTGATGCCTCTTGTATTAGAGGGTCCTTTTTATTCCCGTTACCCAGAACACAGACTGTTGCCAGCGCTGTCTGAACGGCAACTTTACTGCCTCCTGCTCTTTCCCGTGGCTCCTTCCCTGTGTTCGGTAGTGTCCTCACATGCACGCATTGATCAGCACTCTGCACTCCAGGGAGGACTTGAGTGGAGCCCTCTGCACATCTTCAGCGTGGCACTTCCTCCAGCTCTCTCATTCTCGCTTTTCTCCTCCCTCCAGAAACTCTCCATTCTGGTACTTTGCCTGCAAATTCTAGCTATCTTGGCCTCCCTGAATTCATCCACAGCTCTTTCTCCTCAATCTATAGAGTAGCTGAGCACTGGACAATCACAGAGCTGATCTCATTCTCCCCTTTCTCAGGTATTACTGTCATGTACTACCTGTTGTTAAGTGCCTGTAATAATTATTTTATTTTCTACTGTCCTCTATCTCCACATTTATCTAATGGCACCGCTTATCCAATGACACCACTAAAAACACTACTAGCTGGTATATGCTGCCAAAAAATGTAAGCAGCCATAAATCCTGCCCTTTGGAAATCTAGAATCCAATGTGTCTACAATCAAACAAACTCTACAAGATAAGCTGACTAAGTTTCCATGTTCTCAAATTCATCCAGAGTGTTCAGAAGTGTAAGATAGCTCACTAACTCAACTATCAAGTAAACGCAGTCATGAGTAATTTTGTCCTATCCTGCAAACCCATGTAACAGAAACTGAGGTCAGCAATGATAGAGACTTACCCAAATACACACAGTGAATTAGTAGAAATATGAGTCTAAAATCCAATTGTCACGACCCTCAGTCCATTGTTCTAGTTTTTTTCTCCTCGACATGCTATGTGTGACTATATATCACTTGTCATTCTGAGGAGTAATGTATCATTGTGGCCTCAACCATAACATCAAGGGGAGGGGGCAATGATTTAATTAGAAGCAGAGAAAAATATTGTTATCGAAAACAATTGCCTCAGTTCTTAAGCAGGATGTGTACCGCTACAGCATGGTCACCTGTGCCATCTCCTCTGTCCTCTAGTGCTCAATCTCTCTGGAGTGTATAGGTGGCATAACTAGTGCCTAAGTGCATGGGTGCTAATACTAAGCTGACTTTATCTTCCTTATCTGCCACTAGCTAACCTCAGTTTCCTCATTTGTTAAATGAGGACAAAAGAAGTACCCCATTCATCATGGGTGTGCTGGAAGGTTTAAATAATTCAGGGCATTGAGGTTCTTAGCATTCATTCTGAATCTTAGTGATAAATTATAAATGTTTTTATCAGTGTTTATATTGTGATGAGGTTTCCCTAGAACATCTTTACCTTTTGCAATAGAAATGGAGAGGCAGGAGGATGGGGGTCTTTCCTTGAAAGTCAAAAGTTACCCATTATTTTATTTACTTCCATTTACTTTTGCTTAGGCCAGGCTCTGTAGGATTTGGCACAAAAACCAAATAATCCTTTGTTCCATGAGAATGACTCAAACCCTTTTTATGCCCGCCACAGGAGTATGCACACCACAGGAACGTAATGCTCTTTTAATTAAACATTATAAAATCTGTAGATATCTTAAAAAGAAATGCAGAAAACTATGTGAAACTCACAGTGAGAAACAACAGGCAGGTCAATTATAGGCTGAATAAATCACCCCTCCTTTGACATGGATTTTGCAGGGGATGGATAAATTTCTTTCTACCACCTGCCATACCTTTAAATTAAGTAATCTGGCCACTTTTCTTATCCAGATGAAAAAAGTCAGGCAAAGGCTAGAAACGAAGGCATCCTCTGTGGCCTTCAATACAAGTCGAATGCTGGAGTTATTGGCTATATAATTACACACACCTGAAACTTCAAAGTGCTTGAACTTTTTTACTGAGGCCCACTTCAAATCATTGTGCACGAATAGCAATTTGGGGCTGTTCTTCAGATTCACACCTGGGGACTGCTGCCAAAAACCTTTCCAAACTCTCACTGTGCCCATAGGTATTTATACCAGGCAGAATCTTGACGTTATTACTTTAGTATTCTCTAAGCAGCCACTGAACAGCTCTGGCTACTAACATGCATGAATAAGGGAAGTAGTTTGTTAGGACAGCCACTAATCCCTTGAACTACCCTCTTTAGTGGACTCCATTTGTGTCTAAATCTTTCATGTAGCCTAAGTTTATATTTGGCAGAGAGTAAGAGAGGGTGAAATGTTAGAAAATACAGACATGTCTCTATAAAAACTGATGATCGCAAACCAAATCATACTAAATGGCAAAGATTTACCGAGCAGTCACCTGGAGGAAAATGGCAGGAGATAGTCCAAGAAACACTAAATGTCTGCATCCAAATTTCAACATAAATCGCCACTGTGCTTTCCTGCTACAAAATGGGCAGAGCCTTTTAAGAATAATGTGAGTAACACACTCTGGAAAATGTTGTTATTACTGCCAATATAACTGGAATATGAATCTTACAGTAATGGCTGCTAACTTATTTATGTAGTTAGTGTGGCAAGAGGTAGAATCACTGTGAGTGAAAAATACATACTAAGGGAATAAAAACACTTTCTTTTCTCATAAATTAATCAGAGACCATTCAAAAGCAGAAACTTCACCAGAATGGAAAAAATAAATATAGTCAATATAGCCGATCTGTTATCTTTGTGTGTGTGTGTGTGTGTGTGTGTGTGTGTGTGTGTGTGTGTGTGTTCTTCTCAACACTCTTCTTTTTGTGGGGGAAAAAAAATCCTGACTTATTGTTTCTGTACTGTGTGTAATAAAGCACCCAAACACTTGTGGGAGGTCAGAGGTGAATGGCCATAAACATTTACTGGGCGCTCACTATTTGGTAAGCTTTATGTGCACTGTCTCACTTGATCGTCCCAATATTCTTACAAGGGCAGTCTATTTTCCATATTTACAGATGAGAAAAGGACTTTTCTGAAACAGGCAGCTCTTTCAGTCCTAAGCATGCCTCCTTGTGAACATGGAATTTCATGCAGTGTTCCTTGCATGCCTTTGTCCTCACTGGACACCATAATCTCCTTTGAATACCTGGTGAGGGAGCACCCAGGTCACGTGTCCATGTATATAAACGGGGTCTTAACAGACTTACGAGAAAGCCTGGACCACACTCTCTACTGAGAGCTACACTAGGGAACAAGAGTTCATAAAGATCTACTATCCTTTCCCCACAAAAGGTGGCAAGGCCCCTTACCCTCTGTGTCTAAGAAGAATCTGTCCCCTGGCCATTCTCAGTCCTCCTCTAGCCTCCCACGTCACCTTGCGGGGGGGGGGGGGGATTCACTTCTTCCTGTAGAGAGTTGAAAATCACCCATAGTTCTCCAACTTCCTACATACCAAGTGTTTATCACTAATTCCTGCAGAAGCTTTTGTCTTCCTCTTATTCATTCTGGAAAAGCCCGGCTGCTGGCTTTCCTAGTTGACTGTGATGTTCATGTGATGCTACAGCTCTGTCTCTACCTAGCCTAAATGTTTCCTACCTGTGACTTTTCAGGTGATATACGCTCTTTAATTTCTCCACACCTTTATATAAAATCCTCCTATAAGGAGCCTTTCTTTCTGTTCAGACTGAACTGAGAACATCACCCAGCACATGGTGCCCGCCCCTGAGGAACACTGGTAACATGCCCCAGCAGTGATCTGCTCTCTTACTGATGAATCACTTTGTACCTAAGTGGACAAAGTTTCATTCTTGCTTCCATGTTTCAACCCTACAATTGGGCAAATTAGGGTGCTGGCACTTTGAATCACTATAGCACAAATACCCTGGGTCCACCCTAAGAGGCCCTGAATATGTGTTGCATTTGGCTGTTTGTGATCTCCACATATGATGAGAATGCCCTGGCTATGCTTGAGAATGGTCGGAGCAGGCTTTACGGCGCACTGTCTGGACAGCTCCAAACAAGGTCCTGTTGCACTCTGGGGAGCTGAACGAAAAAGTTGAATCTGGTGGTGTGATTTTAGAACACTCATTTTAAAAAGTAGGAGAAAATTTTCTTTAATTGTTTTGAATTGTAAGGGTTTTAAAAATCATAGCAATTGAGAAAACCCATGGAAAATGAAGCACTGAGATGTGTTAGTTGTGGTAAGTAATTGTTTCCTTTTCTTTAAAGTTCAAGTTTCTTCACAGGGAAAGATGCTTTTTTGTGGTATTGCTGGGCTTTCGGCCATGATTAGATTAAACAATACAAATACTGTGTTTTTGTATAGTACCTTTCATCTGGCTACTTTGCAAGGCCTTGACACACTCTTATTAATCTTCTCAGCATTTTATTGAGGCATATACACAGCTTTATTCCTGAGACAGGAATTCAGCAGACAATGAAACTTTAGTAGGCAATGTTCCCTATCATGAAAACAGAATCCTAATTTCCTGACCATTTTCTGGCATAGCCAGTTTTTCTCTTTTTCTTTTCCTCTCTTTACTTTCTGTTATTTCCAAAGCATTTATGGCTAATCTTTACCTTCAATTTCTTTAACTGTATATCTTTCTGCACACTTATTGTATCAACCTGCATTCTGCAGCCTGGCCGTAGTGCCCACCTGACTCTCAAGCCATGTCTTCCAAAATGAATTTCTGATTGATTTCTAGTTTGCAGAAAAGTCTCACGGGATTCATTATTCACTTCACCTGCAGTTTGTCTGGAACATGGCTGTTGCCCTTTGTTCTGGTTGATATTTCCATCTGTGGTTTTAATGGACCTTTTGAGGCTTTGAGTATACTAAAAACTGTTGAAAGGTGTTCAAAAAAGCACATAGGTGTTTCAAGAAATAAAGGTGGGTAATTTTATTTTATTTCTCTGTATAAATTTGGTTGGTCTTATAGTTAGCAAGGGCTGTCACCTTCCAGCACCTAAACAAAGAAACCCCCTGCCATACATCAGCATGTATATGTGTGGCTAACTTTATTCTAGACCAAACTGAACTTAGGTTTAAAATTCAAAGTTCTGCATTGCACTGAAGGCCAGCAGACTACGAGAGATCGAGGAATTCTACAGAAGAGGGATGAACAGTTCTATGTGGACTTGGAGGCTGAGATGATCCTAACATTTCTCTCCAGTTTGAAGCTTAATTTTGAATGTGACTGGTGTGACTGTGTACAGGGAAAATGGAAGTTTTAACACTTTTCTTTTTCCTTTCTTTCTTTCTTTTCTTTTTTTTTTTTTTTGTACTGGATATTGAATCCAGGAGCATTCTAGCTCCAACCTACACACACAGTCTTTTTATTTTTGAAACAGGCTCCTCCTGTTAAGTTGCTGAGTGTCTCACTAAGTTGTCGAGGGTGTCCTTGAAACCATAATCCTCCTGTCTCAGCCTCCCAAGCATTGGAATTACAGGTGTGCAAAACCATGCCCAGCTGACTCTTTTTCTTGACAGAGAAGTTCAAGTGACCACAAGAAGAGTAAGCTGGACTGAGGAAGCTTTAAAGGAAACTTGGATCCAAATGGTTTCACTCTTTCCACTGTCTCCACCCCTGCGACACCCAGGAACAAACTCAGTAAAGAACTGGGTCAACACGATTTTTGCTTGGCTGGAGCAAGTTCCTGCAGTCTCTCAAGCAAGTTCCTGCTTACGACTCCTCAATGGTGGTGTTGTTGCTCTTGTACCTGGGCTTGCACACATAGTACCCTCCAGGTAAAAAACAAAACAAAACAAAAAAAACAAAAAACAAAACTTCTGTCCTTCCTGGCTGGCAGATGCTATCAATTCCTAAGATTTCAGCTGAGAGGTCATTGGCCTAACCTCTGCCTCTAAGGTCTCCCCCTTAGAGTCCCCAAGAACTCAGTACTTTCCTTTGTCTATAGGCATCTGATGGTCCTCTGAAGCAGCCCTTTCTACAATCCACTGTAGAAGGTGCCAGGGCATAGACACTGGTAGGGAGTCATAATTGGAAATCTCTACAGATGGGGGAAACCCCAAGAGGAGACCCGTAGGCATGTAGCTCAGGTGTGGATTGTAGCTCAGGTGTAGGACACAGAAGGTGTTCAGTAAATATTTATAAGCTCAGAAAAGGAAGTAGGAAAGAGAGTAAGGAAAGAAGGAAGATTAAGTATAACACAACTGCTTTGTAAACATGTAAATAAGTATATAAATGTAAATAAATATAAGTAAGTAAATCCCTGAAATTGTTTTTTTTTCTTGTGATTTGCCTCTTTGTTATAAACTATAGACAAAAAAGCTTAATTTAAAATCCTGATCAGTTGGTTGTTGATATATCAAGTCTGAAACTGTATTTTCTTCTGAAAGTTTGAATATAATATTTAAACACGTAAGAGGAGAATAATATTTAATAGAATAAAAACCTGAAGCTTTAGCAAAGTATATGATGTTTTCTATCTCTGATTCTTTAAAAAAAAAAAAAACCCTAGATTTTATCAATATCATCTACTTTAAGTGAGATTAATCAGAATAACTATCTCCTTACTAAGGTGTTCTGTTCCTTTAGGAGTTTGCTGGACCACAACTGAAAGAGAATAAAGTCCATATATAAGACTGACTTAAAAAAAAAGCTTGGATTTTTGACAAAAGTATAATCTTTCTTACTTCTCATTTTAAATTCATTTCAATGACAATATGTGCCTTCAAGAGTCAGCTAAGATCTTTCCAAACGTAAACCCATAGATGTTTTAATGGGAAAAAATATTCTGGTAAATGGCAGTATCTATTTCTGTATGCTTTTAAGTTCCAACTGCATTGAGTCTGGAAGACCAAAACCAGCTTTTAGATGGAATATGTTACATTTATTTTTCAAAGTCAAAGTGCAATTTCAGGGACCCAGACATCATTTGGTGCATTGTATTAACCTCAGTCCAGGTTATTCTTCTCCTTGTGGCTACTTGAACTACTTCTCTATCATCAAGAAAAATACTCGGGTGCGGTGACACAGGCCTGTAATCCCAGTACTTGTGAGACTGAAACAGGAGGATCGAAGGTTCAAGGCCAGCCTCAGCAACTTAGCAAAACCTTCAGAAACTTAGTAAGGCCCTATTTCAAAATAAAAAATAAAAAGGGCTGGGGATGTAGCTCAGAGACAGAATGCTCCTGGATTCAATCCCCAGTACCAAAAGAAAGAAAAATAATCAAAGACTAAAAACAATAAAGCTCATGAGTATGCTTAAATATTAGTTTCCTAATGGCAAAGATTTAAAAAGTACTTAGTAATGATATAAAAAAAAGTTTCATTCATGCCTGAAAGTTGAATAAAGACTTAATTGGCTTTTCCCATTGTTGATGCCAACACATCTATGGTGCAGAAAGTGAGAAGGCAAGTACCATGAGGTCAGTTGAATCTCTCACAGTTTCCTATTTCGATAGGAACAGAGATTTACAGAGGCACAGTGCCCAAAGCTGCCAGGCAAGACCAGGCATAAAGGGCTGTTGTCATCCATCCTTAGGTGGTCAGAAACAAAACTATAAGGCTTGTACCAGAAAGCAATCACCTTTTAATTGGATTTTTTCCATCTCAACATAGACGTGTGAGAACTGAATACTGTTCTTTAGAAGGATCACGGTAGGATCCGGTGGAACGGGCTCTTGCCTACAGGATTGTGTGATGGAGAGCTCAGGAGAGCCTCCTCCTACGAGGATTCTTTGAAAGGACAGCTTGGGTTTTCTTCATGCCCAAAATCTTCACTGAAGGTTTAACCTTAAATTGTTCATAACTGTTTAACTGTTTTAAAAAGAAAGAGGATGTATTTGGTACAATTATAGACAATCTTGTTTTTTCTTTTTTTTTTTTTTTTTTTTGCGGTACTGGGGATTGAACTCAGGGGCATTCTACCTCCGAGCTATACCCCCAGCCCTATTTTTTATTCTTTATTTTGAAACCGAGTCTCACTAAGTTGAGGAGTGCCTCACTAGGTAGCTGAGGCTGACCTCAAACCCAGATCCTCCAATCTCAGCCTCCCAAATGCTGGGACAATCTTGTTTTTTCCACCAGAAAGCCCATCTGTTAACATGATAAAAGTTTAAGCTTTGTCTCATTTCACAGAGAGTCATTAAGATTTACAAGTTAGCTGGATCTCGTGGTGCATGCTTGTAATCCCAGTACCTGGGAGGCTGAGACAGGAGGATTGCAGGTTTGAATCCAGCCTCAGCAACATAGTAAGACTCTCAGCAACTTAGCGAGACCTTGTTTCTAAATTAAAAAAAAAAAAATGAAATAGGGCTGGGAGTGTAGCTAAGAGGCAGAATGCCCCTGGGTCCAATCCCCCAAACCACATACACACACACACACACACACACACACACACACACACACACACAAACAGGTTATTGCTGCCTTCTTTCTATATGTGATGTCTTTTGTTTACTTTGGAGCACTTCAGGTAAATAATTATCCACAGCTACTTTACAGAAAATAAAATTTTAAAATAATTCTATCTTCTACTGAGAAACACATATAACCACGATTATTTTTTTCAGAAAAATATGGCTCTTGCTTTTAATTTTAATAATTATGGCCTTGGATATATTTTTAATTAACTTCTTTATAATTTTATCTCCTTCATCAGTACGCAGCCTGATTTAAACAGCAAAACAAAATATTCTCTAATTATTTACATTCTTTCTCCTTCTTTCCTAGAATTCTAAGGTACTTTATGGGTATTAATTTTAATATTTTTTAGGATAGTTAGGACTATGTCTTTCATCTTCCTATTGTTTAGAACCTACCACAGAAAATGCCTTATAGTCAGAATTTTGGTAGAAACTTGGAAATAAATGTTTGGATGAATCTATTATATTACATCATATTGTATTAGTTAAATATGTTACCGACCTTTCTCAGTTCATCACTATGTCCTCCACAACTCATGGTACATTATAAGTTTAATAAATGAAACAACAGTGAAAAATGAATAGCAAAGTGGATATGCAAAGAGGCAGAAGTTTGGTTAAGTCTTGTGTTTGTTTTGTTTGGGGTTATTTTGTTTTGTTGGTACTGGGAATGGAACTCAAGGACATTCTACCTCTGAGCTACATTCCCAGCCCTATTTTATTTGTTTGTTTATTTTTTCTTAGGTACTGGGGATTGAACTCAGGGGCATTCTACCTCTGAGCTACACCCCCAGTCCTATTTTTTATTCTTTATTTTGAAATAGGGTCTCACTAAGTTGTGGAGGGCCTCACTAAGTAGCTATGGCTGGCTGTGAACCTGGATCCTCCAGTCTCAGCCTCCCAAGTACTGCAATTTATTATAAGTGTGTACCACCATGCCTGGCTTCTATTTTATTTTTTTACTTTGAAACAGGTTCTCACTAAGTTGCTGAGAGTCTCACTAAGTTGCTGAGGCTGGTCTCGAACCTATGATTCTCCTGTCTCAGCCTGCCAAGTACTGGGATTACAAGTGTGTGCCACTGGGCCTAGCTAGAAGCAGAAGTTTGCCCAAGTTCAAGGACCTCACCTTGATGTCTCTCCAATTCTTTCCTTCTATCATTTCCCTCCAAATGGAATGACTTTTTCTTGCCCCTTCTTGAATTCTTGAGACCCATTTACATGAAGAGAAATGAACTCAGCAAGCAACAGAGGCAGCTAGTATTCTAGTGTTAGGGAGAAGGGCACAGTGGGTGTACAGAGAGCAGAAGTTGTTTGGCAAAGGCAATCAGATGTGTGCAGTGAAGCTTTCAGAAAGGAAGTACAGCTATTTCTGTGACAGCCAAAACATGCTAATAATCAAAGTATAGCTTTCATACTCTTTTAAAAATTGTCATAACGGAACTGTCTACTTTTTTTTTTTGGTACTGCAGATTGTTACACTCCCACCTTAGCCCTTTTTATTTACTTCATTTTATTATTATAATTATTATTTTGAAACAAGGTCTCGCTACATTGCTGAAGCTGGCCTCAAACTTAAAATCCTCCTGTGTCAGCCCCCCATATACTGGGATTATAGGTGTGTGTGTCATCACTTTTGGCTGTCTGTACTTTTTAAGGAAAGGTATTTAAATTCATGTGGTTGTCTCTGTACAACAGTAGGAAAAGTTTTCCTACTCCTTTTGAGTACTAATTAAATCGTTTATATAAGTACGTATACTTTTTTTTACCTTGTGTAGGCTTCCTTTTTTTTCCTTTGAGGAAAAAAAAGAAAGAAAAAGACCTTCCTTCCTCTTGCCAAATTCCCATTTGTACCTAGATTACAACCCTAACCCTAACCCTAACCTTAACCCTAACCCAGAAGAAAATCCCAGGGTCTGATATGAGTTCAAGCCCCTCTGTGTATCCACTATTCAGAGAAAAGTCCTAAATCTCTAATTGGACACTAGTTGGCTGCTCTTGGGAGCCAAATTCCTTCTTCTAATGCTAACCATCATGCATACATTAAGAGAAGGGAAATTGAAAAACCAATGTCTTATTATGTAGAGTCTATATATTTTAAAAGCTAGAAATATTTTTGATGAGAACTTCACTAGGAAAAGTAAGGCAAATTTACTGTTCCCAATTTTCAAAAACCTGAACAGGAGACTGAATATAGACAGTAGAAACAGTTGACTTTGTCACTGAAAGCATTAACTTAAAGTTTTCAGTTCTTGAGGTGACCACATCCAAGTTTTTCTAACTTTGGGAGTAGAAGGATCACTTTATTATTTGTTTATTGATTTGATTATTATTTTTTTTTTGCATACCTTGCGTCCAGGACATAGGAAATGGTTAATCAGTGTGAATCCCTGAAGTTCCCCAGTAATATGTTAGGGTCTTAGCCCAGCGGGCCTGGAGAGACCTCGCCTCAAGATGGTGCCTGGCAGAGTGCCAGGAGTAGCTGCAGGTGGTAACATCCTAGGGCTGTGCCATGTCAGAGCGCATGCGCCAGCACATCAGAGCATGGACAGTGTGTGCCCAATAGGGAGCTGTAGTGTTACTTAAGTTGCCTGAGTGATCTACTCCCTGATAGGCTCACTGGGTTTTCTTCTTTACGGCTCCTCCGATACCTGACAGGAAGATGAGGAGTCTCTCCCGTGAGGAGAAGGAGTAAGAGAATAGGGAGGGAGTAAGAGAAGAGAGAGAGAGAGAGAGAGAGAGAGAGAGAGAGAGAGAAGAATAAAGAAGCTTGCACCATTCCTGTGTGTTTGTCGTCTCTTCGGGCCCTCGCGGGCAAGGGTCCGACGCGGGGGACGACAGTAATACTTGTTATACTGCATCATTATTTCTTACCCCTTAAAGGAGTTTAAAAAACATAACATTAGCAAATGGTTTGACGGAAGGGTAGCCACATTACTTTAACTGGGGCAGTTCTTATGCCACGGTACTCTGAAAGGGGAGGAGAAGATGAGAGACTTCTCAGCATAAGCCTGGCATGGGCTTTGTTGTGTGGTCTAAGAAAGAAACATGAGTAACTATGCACAAGCAGTTTCACTTTTGCTAATGGAAGTGAGGGAGGGTTCTTTCTTTTGATGAAGTTCCCACACCCACTCCATCCAAAGGGAAGAGGTGACTTCAGGCCAGGAGTTCATTGGGTTCTAATACTGCCTGGCTCAGCTCAGAGAACCTCTGTCATTCAGTGAATACTAATAACAAATATTAATTGGGGGGAGGGGTACTGGGGATGAACCCAGGGCCATTCTATCTCTGAGCTATATCCCTGGCCTTTCTTATTTATTTTTTATTTGGAAACAGGTTCTTACTAAGTTGTTGACAGTTTGGCTAAGTTGCTGAGGCTGGCCTTGAACTTGTGATCCTTCTGTCTCAGCTTTGAAAGTACCAGGATTACAAGCATGTAACACTATGACTGGCTGCAAGGATAATAAATTTGTATGGCTTGTTCAATATTTTATTCCCATTAGCTGGTATATGTACTAATATTTATTGAATAGGGAAAGAATCATGGCCCTAACAATAAAAATCAGTTCCAGTGATTAAGAACTTACTAAGTAAGTACTTGAGACTGCTGGGCATTGCATCTGTATTCCCTTACTTAATTATTGTACATTTTGAGGGGGCCACAGTCTTCTGGGGTTCATTTTATCTTCATTATAGTCTTTCTAAAAAGTAATGGTCAAAATGATTTATGTAACATTATGTGAATTAAAATTTAGTATTAGAGGCTGAGCATGGTGGTACATGACTGTAATGCCGGTACTTTGGAGGCTGAAACAGGAAGATCTCAGGTTCAAGACCTGACTCAGCACTCAGCAACCTGGGATGAAATTTTATATATGCATAATGTGTGTGTGCCTATGTGTGTGTGTGTGTGGGGGGGTGTTACTAGGAATTGAATTCAGAGGCATTCTACCTCTAAACTATAATCTAGACTTAAAGAAAAATGCTTTGAAACAGGGTCTCAGTATGCTGAGAATGTTGCTAAATTGTTGAAGTTGGTTTTGAACCTGTGATCCTCCTGTCTGAGCTTCCTAAGTACTGGGATTACAAGCGTGTGCCACCAAACCCAGCCAAGAATTTCCCCAAAATGTTCTTATAATCATGAAAAACAAAAGCTACAAATGTTTTGTTAAAAAAAAATAAACTCTGTGCAAATTTATAAGACTCTCTTCACCAGATGGTAGAGAAATGATTTTTGAGATCTGGTCCAATTCCCTAATTTTACAAAATAAGTCCATGCTCCAGGGTGTCCTGCCACCTGAGAGCTACAAGATTAGCAAAACACCTGCAAGTAGGCTCACTGCATGGCCCTAGCTTGGTTATCTGGTCATAGGAATTGCTGTTGTTTGGATCTTAAATATCTCCCAGAGGCCCATATGTGAAAAGTTTTGTTCCCAGAATGGCACTGCTTGGAGTTGGAGGAACTTTCTGGAGGTCAGGCCCAAGTGGGAGGTCTTCAGATCACTGGGCGGTGCCCATGAAGAGGATCATACAGTCTCAGGCAGCTTCACTCACTTTTGCTTCCTGGCCATAAAGATAGCAGCTTTGCTCCACCACATGCTCCTCCCATGATGTACTACTACCTTGCCACAGGCTCAAAACAACAGGGATAATAGATCATGGACTGAAGCCTCCAACGTGGTGTTCTGCCTCACACCACAGGCCCAAAAGCAATGGACCCAGCTCATCATGGGCTGAAACCAATGCAATTGTGAGCCAAAATAAACCTTCATCCTTTCAAGTTGATTTTCATAGGTATTTTGTCACAGCGACAGAAAGCTAACACAGCTTCAAAGGATACATTTAAAATTCAAACAATTCAGCTCCATCTTGCCTTTGTAGATGCCACATATTAAGAGAATATCAAGTCATTTCTTAGTTGAGTGACTGATTTTTTTAACTGGATGAACTTGAGAATGGACAAGATAGCTATACAATAACCCCAGTGAGGGAATCAGAAGACACAGTTATCTTTGGCTCTAGTGAAGTTTTAATCTCAGATATATCATTGATTTTGATCTCTTCAATTCTCTCTTTTAGCAATAAGGAGCCATACACAGGATGTTAACCAAGCCTGATGATCTAGTATAAACAAGATTCTCTACACAGTAGACTGGAGGATCCAGACCTGGTTCTAAGTTTATTGTTTCTTCTTTACACCAAATAATGTCAACTGACCCTATTTAAATGCTCATGGCACGTATGGATTTTAACAAACACAATTCAAGCCTACCCAATAGAAAACCCTTTGTATTTCATAAGCTTTGCATTAGGAAGTTTTGTTCTGTGCCTCATTCTTTCTTTGGGGGGGAGTGATTCAGACACTCGTGGCCAAAGGTTTTCCTGGAGTCAATCTCATGACTAGTTCCTAAGTTTTTAGTGCACATTTATAGAGGCAGAGTTAGGCCAGCTGCAGTGTTTCACTATAAAAATTTGCTCCTTAACTTCATCAAGTGTCTCTAAAATATCAAAACAAGAGGCATTTTACAGCCAATTTTAATCTTATTCATGTAACGGGTTATGTAAGGACTCATAAAGCTTTTAGAGGATATTTGTTTTATAATATTGACCACATTGTACGGCAACTCAGAACTCATAAGGGTGTGGTTTCAATACCAAATATAGATATATAGCCTGATGTGAGATTGGAGAGTGAGCCAAAAAAGTTAGTAGAAAACTAATTATCAGTTTGAATCAATTTCCTTTTTTAATATTATAATCTGCTTAGTGTTCAATTATGATAACCCCAGCTGAAGAGCCACTTCTCATTAGAATGAAACTTACTGGTTGATTTTATAATCTTCATTTGTTTCTTCATTCACAGAATGTTTATCTAACACCCAACATATGCCTAGCACTGAGTTGGGCCCAGTGAAGAAAATCTCTGAAAGACCTTCCAAGAGGAAATTTCAAAAGAGTCCCTATGAGCATTAAAGAAAAATATGCTAAGCTTGAAAACACGTTCACCTTTATATCCTTATCCTTCAGCAAGTTGCCTAGATCCTAATAGGTTAATGTCCAACAGCTGGGACAGTATGGGGGAAAAAAAAAGGAAAGGAAACAAGAATGCTGTGTGACTATATTCTGGAAAACACATAGAAAGTTGAAATGAAGCCTGAGTGCATTTTTACGCTGAACCTGAAAGGTTCTGAGGGAGAAAGCATTCAAACAGGGAGAAACAGTGAGGACAAAGGCATGTTATGAACACCTGAGGAAGATCCAGGTGTAGTTGGCGTTAGTGAGAAGACAGACCTGGAGATGGTAACCAGGCACAGAAGATAAATGACACGTGTGACGACTCGAACCATAAGGAAGTATTTTAGCTGTTCTTTTTCACTTTAAAGTCACTTACACCTCTGGTTGGGGAATGAATCAACTAAAGCCTTTTTAGGTACCAGGGTTTGGAAGGAACACATAAGGTGGTTTACAACAGGTGAAGAAAAGAACAGCAGTATGGTCTTTAACCACATGTGTAACATCTTTGGCACTCCTTCCATCAGAAGATGAGGTCTAGTTCTCCACCCTTGAATGTGGGCCCAGTTAAATGACTCACTTCTAATTAATAGACTATGGAAGAATGGATGACATGTGACTTCAGAGGCTAAATTATCACAGCAGAGATTCTTCCCAGCTGTCTCTCTTGGATCCTTTACTTTGGAGAAAGCCAGCCTCTATATTGTGTGGACATTGAAGCTGGGAATGGAGGGACCCATTCAAGGAGCAAAATGATATCCCCTCACCAACAATCAAAAGCAACTAGCCAGCTGCCTTAGCAGCAGCAGATCCTCTAGCTGGGAAAGCCTTTGGATGACTGAGTCCCTGGAGATCTTTAGTCAAGTTTATGAGAGATAAATCCTCAGCCAGAACCCTGCAGTGAACCAATTTTTGAAATTTCCAACACACACAAATAGTGAAGATAATCAACTGTGGAATGATTTGTTAACACAGCAGTAAAGAATGCAGATGGTGGGGTCAACTGAAAGGTTGACAACCTAGAACCTGAAATATGGTTTTGGCTACAAAATGATATGGAATAAATGAACATAAAATATTAAGGGGGGGCAAAGTTTAGTAGTTTGTTGGACAAAAGAGTTGAGAAAAGAGAAACTAAGATGACACTGAGAAAGCGTGAGAATGGCAAAACCCATATCAGTAGGGAGTGGGAAAGAGAAATGATTTAGGGGAAATCATCCTTTAATCTTGTCACTATACAGGACTAGACTATAGAATAAGCTTTAGTATAATGACAGAAAGTTAAATTTAGAAGATTGCGTAGAGATTGGTTAGTTCAATGACTCCATTTTACAGATAAAGCCAAGGCAGTCACATGTGTCCCTGTGTTTAGAAAGGCCCCATGTTTGGTTTAAAGTTCTGCTCTTGCCTTCTTGAAGTCCTTGATTGTTCAACAAGGAGCCCTGCACTTTCATTTCTCACTGGATTGGCAGATTAAGTCACTAATCTGGTGTATACTCCATCCTCTCCCTATTGATTCTGAAAGAACAACTTGGTGAATGTGGGGTTATCTGTTCTCCATATAATTCTAAAATGGGAGAGGAACTGATAGAGAATAGAATGACTTAGTTCCTACTACACTGCATTGTTCATCACTGAACTTTGTGCATTCCTAGCCATAGCCATTTTCAAGGTGATGAATCACCATGATGACAGTTGGTCTGAGACACAGATAACCTTTGAATTGCTAACAAATGATATGCCTGAGTCTCAAACATAGGTTCTGGTTCAAGGGAATGAGGGAATCCCATGACTTAAATGCTGCCACATTCATGAATACTAAAGCCACTAACTGTAATATTGCATAAACTTGTGTGGTATGTCTCAAACCCCACAAGTTTACTGAAAATAATATAACCTTGGGCAAAATGTTGACAAAATGCCACATTCTTTTCAGTGAGTCCTAGTTGATGATAATAAGCTAGATATATTTTCCACAGAACTAATGTCATTGGGCAAAAAACAGTACTTTGCATTAAAAGTACTGTTCTTAGCCGGGGTGGTAGTGTACGCTTGTAATCCCAGTCCTTGGGAGGCTGAGATGGGAGGATTGCAGGTTCACAGTCAGCCTCAGCTACTTAGTGAGGCCCTTCCCAACTTAGTGAGACCCTGTTTCAAAATAAAGAATTAGAAATAGGACTGGGGATGTAGCTCAGATGTAGAATGCCCCTGGGTTCAACCCCCAGTACAAAAAACAAACAAACAAACAAAAAAGTACTGCTCTTTTATTTGGAAGAAAAGTTTATGAGGAGTAGAATATAAATATTTAGCCTAATACAAAATTAATCTTTAAGAAAAGGAATTCTACATTGAAATAAATCTCTTAATTTCAGCATCTACCCACTGCATTCTTTTATTAGCAGTCAATGAGTATTAGGTAGAAGTGTTTGAAACTCTAATTATATATTTTATTTCTAGAATACTGCGATTTAACTATTTAATACCTGTAGTTTCATTTATTAAGGAGTAGGAGGAAAATCCATAAATAAATCTGATAGCAAAAAAAAAAATAGTAGCAAGAAATCATCTTTAAGTAGGACCATAACAATCGCTTTAAGTAGTATTGTTTTGAGTAGAAGCACAGCACATAAAATTAAACATTTAGAAGCAAAGAATGGTGAAAGGAAAAGGAGCATAGAACAGGGGGTGCCTTTATGTTTAAATAATTCATTCTTGTAATTAACTAATTGGGGTGGCAGGAGAGTTCTTCCTATAACTACAAAGTTTTGTGAGCTGCCTCCTGGTCAGTGAAAAGAAAAGGAGAAAAAAAGTAAAAAAAAAAAAAAAATGGTCAGGCTTTCAATACTGCAATTTCATAAGTGCCAGACAGAACAGGGCATCTTAACCTTAATCAGTGGACTTCCAGAGGTCCATGGCTGTGAGAAGTTGATAATCTCCCCTGAAGTTGGATACAAAATGTGGTTTGAATGTGGTTATGTGGAGAAAAATATGATATTTATCAGGGTAGAATGTAAGCCTTTCTCTCTGTCTGTCCCATTTCCACTTGGTCCTGAAGTCTCAACTCAAATCTCACCTCCTTCTAGAAACATCTCCCAGCCACTGCACTCCCCAGCCCTCCTTGCTCCTGGGAAGGTCTCCTGACTTCAGGATCTTGGGGCTTTTTGTGTCTACATCATCCAGATGTCCTTTGGCACATTTTGGTTCGTTACATTGGGAGGTCCTGGAGGGCAGGTGTCATTGTGTCACCAGCATAACACTCTACAATGGGAGGCTTTCAGTGAGTGCTTCATGCGGCTGCTGCTGCTGAGAATGCCTCAGTCTTAGAGTGTCTCCCTTAGCACATTCCACAGGATCCAAAAAGCTGCCCCAAATCTCTCCCCTGTTCGCCTCACTCTCACCTTGAGGCTGACCTCATGAGAACCCACTCGTGTCCACTCATGTTTTACTGGATGTCTCACATTCTTTGATCCCACTTACATTCTGCATTTATCTCATCTGTGGTCATAAGGAGTGTCCAGAATGAGCTTAGGAAATAATATTTCTACATTATTGTGTGATAACATTTCTCCAGGGTTTTAAATATTTCTTGTATCATTGAATAACAAATAATTCTCTTGAATATGCTTTAATTTGCCAGGCATGATAGTGTATACCTGCAATCCCAGTATTTGGGAGGCTGAGACAGGAGGATCAGAGGTTCAAGGACATCTTCAGAAATGTAGTAAGACTTTTAGCAACCTAGCAAGACCCTGTTTCAAAAAAAAATTTTTAAAAAGGTCTGAAGGTATAGCTCAGAGGCAGAATGCCCCTGGGTTTAGTCCTCAATACCACACACACACACACACACACACACACACACACACACACACACGGAGGTATTCACTATGAGAACCTGCCTCACTCTCCTTCAGTTAGTCTGAGAATTTTGCTATGCAAATGTATGTTTCTATCACACTAAATCTCAATATGATGTATGGTTACAATGCACCAATAAAAGTATGTTTAAGAATAGTACTAGAGCTAACTAATGCAAAATAGCAGGACTTTCCTTCGAAATCTGCAATCCACTCTGTGCATGTATGCATGAGTGTGCATAGCTCCTTGGGACACAAAGGATCCATTAATAAGTCTCATGTTTCATGTATTTTGTGATATTCTTTCTGCAATTCTGTTATGGTACTGGTCAGAGTCTGCTTTGTATTAGAATAATTTACACAATTATTTGACCCCCTTCTCTAAATTGGAGATTCTCAAGGTATAGGGGCCAGAGCTTATTTTTTTTTTCTTGGAGTCTTCCACTGGGTCTGGCACATATCATGGTTTGCACATGGAAAGATCACAGTCCATTTTAGTTTAATTTGAAAGACGGTATTCACCATGGTATGAAATAAGAAGGGGATACCCATTCAAACACCACAGATTTGAGCAAGAAAGCAACATTGGGTATAGGCTTCCTGAAACTGGTCCTTCCGAATGGGAGGTTGCAATCAGCTATCAGAAGAACCAGCACTTCTTCTCACTTGGAGACTTGGCTAGTCTTATCAAAAGGGACAGTGCTAAAGCAGAGAAGATCTGAGGTCATAAAGAGCTAGAACATGCTTTCCTTAATGCATGGTCAAATCTTCCCAATGATTCTCTAACAGAGAATGGGCAGACCTTTCTTCTCAGTGAAGGCCAGGCACTGCTGTCTGACCCAGCACTTTTGAGTGGTTTCACTGCCTTTGCATAGCATCTCCCTGGCGGCACTCTGCAGGTGCTTGAGGCATCTGCAAATCAGTTAAAGCCCTGGGTGAGGCAGTTTCATTTTCTGTCAAGCACCTTGCAAACCAGTGTCCCCATGCAGACATATCAGAGAGTATCTATGGCAAGCACAGGCATCTGACTGAAGTGCTTCAAGGTGGGATCCTAGGGACCACCTTCCTCTATACCTGTCTGCATAGCACTACTTCTCTATATTATTGGAGGCCTAAATTAAGTTTGCTTAAACTTTTAAAAGATCCTGTTCTGGTTATGTGGAACTTTCCTCCTAATAAAGAATGAACTTCAAGTTTAATCACAAAAAAGCCTCGTTTTTGTGAAGTAGTCTCGGCAAAGGGAGAAGAGAAAAAGACTTAGAAGTTGAACATGTAGTACTATCTTTTTTCCTGATTTTAGAGAGGCATTTATCTCAAAACGCCTTACCAAGGATAGAGAACAAAAATCTAGCCACTTTCAGACTAAAGGCAGTAGCTGGTCACTGCAAAATAACCGTTTCTATCCTAATTTCTTTTATAAAGCTTAGCTATAAAATTGTATCTAAAGGTTTTTGTTTTCATTTTGGGGGGAAAAGTTTTGAAAAAACTCCACAAGATTCTAATATCTCCTCCTTCTTAAATTCTGTCCTTCTCTTGGTTCTACCCTCTTCCTCATCCTGTCTCTTTCATGTACAGTTGCACAAATTGTCTCCAAGGGCACTTGCTGGTCAAGTAGGCTCTATGAGTGTCAGTTTCCTAGGCTCATATACATATACAAAATCCTCTCAATGTATGTTTCCTTACTTCCCACAGATCTACGTGGGGACTCTGATTCTGAAGTGCTTGGTAAATTACTATCTATTTAGCATCCAGCTAAATTATATTTCACTAAAGCTTACTATGGAGATTTAAAAAAAACACATCAGATAAGATTTCTTGAGGGAATTAAGTTGTGGGAGTCTCTTAACATATGCTTAGCTGGAAGAAAAACAAAACTAGATATCTAGAGGCTCTTAGAAACTGCCTTGAGACAAAAACCGATGAAACTTGGCTTCTCAAGCACATCCCACAAGGTGGCCCTGGACTAAATGATGCCAGCAGCAGGGTAGACTGGGTCTGTTCTTGTGGGGGTGGAGGTTGAGCGGCAGAGTGGCAGCCTCAGCTCTTTCCCCAGGCACAGTCTTTCACCCATTCAGGTGTCTTATGCCTGATCTGTTGCAAACTGCAATATTTAACTCATTGTTTTCGCATTACCAAAAAGTTTGGTATTGTAGATCCTTTGTTTCACTGTGGAATGAAAACTGATCTTTTCTTATTTAAAAAAAAAAAAAATGTCAAAGCTAGGCAGGTTGGTGCACACTGGTAATCCCAATACTTGGAAGGCTGAGACTGGAGGATTGCAGGTTGGAGGTCAGCCTCAGCAATTTAGCAAGGCCCTCAACAACTTAGCAAGACCTTGTTTCAAAACAAAAAGTAAAAAGAGTTGGGGGTATAGCTCAGAAGTAGAATACCCATTCGTTTCAATTCCCAGTGCAAAAAATAAATAAATAAACTAATAAATAGGTAAAGAATGCCAAGCACTAATTTGTGAGAGAAAGAGGGTATCCTGGAGACCTGACATGACTATATAGAAAGATGGATACTTCCTCTGCCTAGATGCATGTAAAGTCCATGCCAAGTTCAGAAGATATGTATTGGAAATGAATGTAGTCTTTCCCAAGACATTAGAGGAAGTGGACAATATCTTACTTTAAGTCTCTAAATACTATTTCTCTAGTCCTGGTCTTCACTTACATAACAGGCATTGGCTCGTGTATCAAGAAGGGAGAATGAGGGGGAAGGGGAAAGGAAAGGTAGAAGGTGAAAGGAAAGAAAAATAGGGAGTAGGGAGGGAGGGAGCAAGGAAGGAAGACAAGAGTTGAGAAGTCATTTTGTTTTAGAAACTGTATTACATGCTTCCTCACAAAAAGAGGAAACTAGGATATGAAAATGTTGGGTTGTTTTCCCAACACCATATTCCTAGTAGGGCTCTGGGCCAAGTTATCTCCCTCCATACCAGCTATTCTATCCACAAGATCATGTTGCCTCTCCTCAAAATGTTTGCCGGCTTTAATCAATGGTGATAAAATAGCACAACTTCCACAAATAAACGTATGTATTCAAATACAGATTTATTTACTACATAAAGGGAGTCAATGTTCTTTAGAAATGTGTAGCAAATATAGAATGATCTAGCTAAGTTATATAAAATAGTTCTAAAGTTATCATAAGAGTATTAGTGGAATTTAATACTGTTAATAATTTTAATAAGTGTTGGTAACGTTTTTTGAAGGCAAGTTTATGAGTGATTTTTTTGTTTGTTCTAGGGAAGATTTTAAATGTTTTCCTGGTGCCAGGAGAGATGAAACTTTCTCTGAGAGAAATTAGTCTGCTTCCTCAGACTCAAATATGTCTCTGAGATAGTTGTTATTATTATCCCTATTTACCAGATGAAGTAATAACAGCTCAGAGAGATTCCTGGTCTGCTTAAAGAGCTTATGAGTCACCAACTTGGGTGGCAAATAAACATGTGTTTATTTCTAAGTTCACAAAATTAATATCCACTTATACTATTAGCCAATGTTGCGTTTATGCATTATAATGTTAGCATAACTATTAGCTGGTGTTATAATTGTGCCAAATAAAGTTGGCATAACTGGAATCTAGACCATTAAATACAGTAGTTTGAGACTACATGATTTCCTCTTGAGAAGTCAGTACATGATAGTTCAATTATAGTTATTCTAAATTGAGAATAAATTGGGTTCAAGTCATTTGCAACTAGGGTATTGAGAATCAGACAAAAGTTCCACCTGTTCCAAGATTGAATTGGAATGTATTATCTCCTAATAATAACCAAAAACAACAACAAAAAAGTAATGTCTGCCCATTCCTATGGGATTGATATCATTCTGAACCACCATGAAGCTATTAGTCCCATTGTTTAGATGCAACTGAGGCACAGAGTTTAAATAACTTGACTAAGATCCCAAATCTAGTAATTAGACTTGGAATCTCAACCAAAGCCACCTGACTTCAGAGCCTGAGCTCTTAATAAAATATGCCTTTTAGTAGAAGCAAAACACACACACACACACACACACACACACACACACACACACACACACTGAAGAATAAAGAAGTTACAATACTACTCATACAGAGTAATAAAAGTATCGATGTCATGGAAGGCAGGCTGCTTGTTTTAGAATAAAAATTTAAAAGACATGATATTCAAGTGCAAAACATGATCCTTAAATGAATCTTGGTCTGAAAAAAAAAACACATATGCATAACTCTAAAGAGCATTGGAGGCAATTTTAGAAATTTGGTATGAACTTCATATTAGATAACATTCTTACCACAATGATAAATTTCATGACTGTCATGTTGTCATGGTTGTGTAGGAGAATGTCTGTATTCTTAGATGCCATGTGCTAATGTATTCAGAGTTGCAGTCTTGTAGTGTCTGCAACTTTCTATGAAATAATTCAGAATAAATATATCAACAGAGTAAGAGATAAAGCGACTATGGCAAATGTTAAATAGAGTTGTGTGGATGTGGAAGGGTGTTTTTCTCTCCCTAAATCTAGAAAGCAGTCCTTTCTTACCTACTTACTTCTCAGCCTTTCCCTGGCCCTCATATCCCTCCCCTGCCAACATGGATATAATTTCTTGTAAAGTAACTGATTTAAGATCCCAGACAGGTTAATTCCTTCCTTTAGGTTCTCAGCTTTCTTTCCTAGCCCCTCCCCCCACCTCCACAGTACATTTTCTAACAGCCTATCTCTTTTAAAAACTGCGTTTCCCCTCATGGCTCATTCTGGGTGAGTCACAGCATTCTGACATAGCAAAAGCATGCCTAACTATGATTTGCTTTACTTGCTAAGGATCTATTAACTGAGATGAGTGATAAGAGGGAAAAACGTGTCCCCAGAGACCCCTGCAGAGGTAGTCTGCAGTACCTCCGGGATTTATAAAATTCTTCGGGAGTTCCAGTAGATGTTGAGAGACATTAATGAAAGAACTGCCTCCCTTCAATGTCATCATTTCTGGGTTTTAGTCTTCCACTTTCTATTTGCTCTGTGTGTGTGTGTGTGTGTGTGTGTGTTTTGCTGGGGATTAAACTCAGGGGCACTCTACCTCTGAGTTATACCCCAGCTCTCTCTATTACCACATGCTGGCCTCAAGCTTGTGATTTTTCATCTCAGTCCCCCATATACTAGGATTACAAAGGTGTGTGCAACCAAACCCAGTTTTATTTTCTTTTTATTAACAAGAAAAAGCTACCCTCTGAATCTGATATGCTATGGCTTTGTTTTGGAACTGCCTTTTGCCTCTAAGCAGTTTTCTAAAATCCCAGATGAGGATTTTTAATTTTCTTTGTTTGTTGTGTTTTTTGTTTTTGTTTTTGTTTTGAAAAGTTAAGGATATTTAGGGTCACTATCTTGGGTACCTTTGTAGAATATTCTATGTTAATTAGTCAGAAAAATAATGCCAATTGCAATCCATGGGGATGAAAGTAAAAATATGGTAGTTTTGCGAAACTAATTGTGATTTTTCAACACATAAACACTTCACTTGTCTAAACAGTCAACAGTGAACAAAGAACATACATCTCGCCAGGCACATAAAAATTCCTGGAATCATGTGTCTGGAAAGAGTTTCATTAATTTATGTTTATGTCCACATACACACACACACACACACACACACACACACACACACACACACACGAGAAAAGCATTCCAAATCTTAGAAAACATTGGCTCCATAACACATGCCTGTGATCCCAGTGCTTCAGAGTCTGAGGCAGGAGCATTGCAGGTTTGAGACCAACCTCAGCAACTTAGCAAGACCTTGTTTAAAAATAAAAAATAAAAAAGAGATGAAGGGTGTAACTTGGAGGTAGAAGGCTCCTGAGTTCAACCCCACCAAAAAAACAAACAAACAAAAGCAAAAACCTCATACATTTCCTATTATTGCTAAATTTTATTTTATTTTTGTCTTTTGCTGATGACCTCGGCAGATTCTAATTCTTTTGACCAGTCATTTTTCTATTTTTCTTGTGGTTTTATAAAAGATATGAAGCAAAAGACTGGAGTTCAGACAGAGGATGAGCCATAGTGAGCAAGCTGGACTTGCAAAGTGTGTGAAGAGCTTGCTGGGAACAGAAGAGACAAACGAGGGTTGGAAATCACAAAGGTGCACAGCAGACAGAGGCCAATTAAGGTGTTCGGGGAGAAAGTCCAAGTATAAAAACCACTCTTCTCTGTGACAGTTAAAATTTCTCCATGTGTTTCCCATAGAAACATGAAGCCTATCAGTCTAACTTCTGTTTTTTTTTTTTTTCATTTTAATGGTGACCTGGGCACAGAAGAATATTTTTCTCATCTAAGAAAAATAACAGTGTGTGTGAAATAATAAGCAGAGGCTGGTGTGTGGCTTCAGGGTAAAGAAGGAAAAAACAAAACAAAAAACAAACAGGAGAGTGAGATGAACTGGAAGGGACAGGTGCCACCTACCAGGAAAGTCACAGAGTCACAGCTCAGCACCAGCAGATTGTTGACAGGTGGAAATGTAGCCCCCACTGGGGACCTCTGTGGTCTGAATGTTAGTGTCTCCCCAAATTCAAATGTTGAAACACAACAGCCAGTGTGATAGGAAGAGGAGTAAGAGGTGGAGTCTTTGGGAAATGATAAACTCGTGAGGGTTCCACCCTAAAGGACAGAACTGATGTCCTTACAAAACAGGTTCAAGGAAGCTCCCCTGTCCATCTGCCTTGTGAGGACATACAGCAATGTTCCATACAGGAGGAATGACCCCCACTAGACGCTGAATCTGCTGCCAACTTGGTCCTGGGCTCCCCTGCCTCCAGAACTGTGAGAAGTAAATTCTACTGCTTATAATTTATCCAGCCTGAGGTATTTTCTTATAGCAGCATGAACAAACTAACACAGGACCAGATAGTATTTTTCAAGGAAAGCCATGGAATCTAATTTTCTGGCAAAATCTCCCAATTTTATAATTTTGGCTCAAAATCATTTAGGCCAAAGAAAGAAATCTATGAGTTGTGTTTAACTTCAAAGCCAAGTTGCCATCATGGCCTCTGTTCTATGTGTATATGAAGTTATGCTGTGCCAGACATTGAAACCTGAGCTTTGTGGTTGTCTTAAATTGCAATAGAAGTGTTAGAAGTTTAACTTTAATGAAAAATATTGTTTCCTTGGAGATTTTGTGACATTGATGAAGATGGTTGTACTCTCCTCTTAAGAAAGGCGTTTATAAGAAAAGTAAACAAACACCAGGTTAATTTTGAGGCTAGCCAGATCTCTCAGTAGCAATGTAAAATTCCTTGATGGTCAAGGTCCTGTTGCCTTTTGAATTCAGGAAGAAAGTAAGCCAACTGACTAAAGTAAAGAAATAGTTTCCACTTGGTCTCATAGCACTAAACAGCTTAAAACAGTTTAGATGTTGCATGATAGAAGGCAGATTGTACAACTAGAGAAAAACAAATCAGGTTATCTCGAGATGCGATGGGTCCCCTGAGTCTCATGGACAGTGCTGAGGTCTGTCTTATCATATAAACAATGAGCCCTGTCGTTTGCCTTTCAGTCAGAATGTGGCACGATGTGTTCCCCTTGGCAGCCATATCTTCCTGGATCAAGAAGGCCTGGCACACAGGATTTCTGTGAATTCCCTGATCTACTCTTGCTTTATTAAGTCAAGAAGAGACAAGAGATAAAGTATAGAGGCCAAGGGGAAAGGTCCATGCAACCAGATGCTCTGTTTCTCTAGTTGGAAATGCTCAGGTAGAATTAGTCTGGGCTCATCCCCACCCCCCACCACACACATACCCCATGGAGCAAGAATTAGCTTCAGGATTTCAGCCAATAAAGGAACCCTACAGGTGTGGGAGAGGGTCCAGGAAAGGCCCAGGAGAAGTCGCCAGCCCTGGTTGCTTTGGCAGAAATGGGTGAAGCACTCACCTGCCAAGTCTCCCAGCTGCAGCTCAGTTCCCCTCAACCCTGTTGGCGGCTTCTCTTACTCCACCATATGCTAGACAGACTCTATGTTCCCATTGATTAAAAAGAAGAACTATTGATAAACTGAGAACTTCCTTGCCTTTGTCTCTCCTTTGTCAGTTTCTAAGTGGCCAGCGGTACAGCTGATTTGTTTCAAGTATGTATGACAAGGTTTCAGAACTCCTGAAAGTCCTCCTCCTCCCATCACCAGTTGTCCATCGTGGTCCACCCCACCCCAAGAACACTCCTCAGTCCCAGGAAGCTCCAAAGGTCTGGGATGGATGGCTAGAGTGGAAATAGGCAGGACAGAAAATCCACTGTACATGGGAAAGGGGATTTGTGTCCCAGCTTGAAAAAAGCCACGGAAGGGCAGCCCACCAGCAGTCAGCTCAGAAAAAGAAGTACATCGCTTCCTCCTCTTTTCCTCCTCCATCCTTTCTCCTCCCCCATCTTCTCTTCTCTTTTTTCTTTCCTTCCCTTCCTCCTTTCCCTTCCCTCTTCCTACTACCCCTTCCTCCCATTTCTCTCTGTCTCTCTCTCTGTCTCTCTGTCTCTCTCTCTCTCTCTCTGTCTCTCTCTCTCTCTCTGTCTCTCTCTCTGTCTCTCTCTCTCTCTCTCTCTCTCTCTCTCTCTCTCTGTCTGTCTCTCTCTCTCCTTCTCCTACCTCTCCCTCTTCCTCTCTACTCCCTCTCTTTTGTATACTCTCTCCATTCCAAAATCATGAACTTTGGAGATTAATAAATTTGGAATATCTGGTAAAGGATAGCATTAGAAGCCAGGTGTGGTGGCGCATGCTTGTAATCCCAGTACTTGGGAGGCTGAGACAGGAGGATCCCGGCATTAGAAGCCAGGTGTGATGGCACACTCCTGTAATCCCAGTACTTGGAGGCTGAGACAGGAGGATCCCGGTTCACAGCCAGCCTCATCTACTTAGTGAGGCCTCTGAAACTTAGTGAGACCCTGTTTCAAAATAAAGAATAAAAAATAGGACTGGAGGTGTACCTCGGAGGTAGAATGCCCCTGGATTCCATCCCCAGTGCTACACACACACACACACACACACACACACACACACACACAAAGATAGCATTAGGAGAGTGTATTTTACTTCCAAATGGCACATCCTGACCCCTCTGATCCCTGTGAACTGAGTTCTGAGGTTTTTCTGGCTGCTTTGCCTTCTCACAACCTTGTCCTACCTTAAGATGACATCGAATGAGCTCCAGTGCCTCTGGTCCTGCCTGTAGAAGTATTTCCCTGCCCCTCCCTGCCCGAACTCATTTCTCTCTTTTTTTAATTAATTAATTTATTTTTAATTGGTGCATTGTAATCATACATCTTTGTTAGGTACAAGCTGGTAAAGGTAAAGGCATACATGCACACATTTCTCATTTAACCCTTCCCCAATTCCCACCCCACTCTCTCCTCCTCCCTCCTTCTCAAGGTCAGTTTAGTGATTGACTTTGATATGTTTGTGAAAGTACATCATGCTCATTAGGGTGTCCCCCCTCCCCCATCACCTTCCATTAAGTCAAATTCTTTGTTCACCTAAGGATTCTCCTTCTTCACCTGGAGTCCCTCTTATGTCCCATTTTCTCCCTAGCTTCCACATCTTAGGGAGAACATACAATTTTTTACTTTTTGTGACTGACTAATCTCACTTAACATAATGTTTTTCAGTTCCATCCATTTCCCTGCAAATAATATGATTTTGTTCTTCTTTATGGCTGAGTAAAATTCCATCGTGTACATATCCCATAGTTTTGTAATCCATTCATCTGTTGATGGACATCTTGGCTAGTTCCATAGTTTGGCAATTGTAAATTGTGCAGCTATAAACATAGATACACATGCGTTGGTCTGATAGTTTGGTTTCTGTTCTTTGGGTAGATACCCAGAAGTGGTATTGCTGGATCGTATGGTAGGTTCATTCCCATTCATCTGAGGATCCTCCATATTGTTTTCTGCCAGGGTCCAGCCCTCCAGGCAGCGGGGTCAGGGGTCCCTCAATAGGTGTGGATTGAGACAAGGTCGAGAGAATATGCTCACACGACACACAGTGTAGAAGCGCATGTGTTTTATTGTTTGTCAGTCACTGTTTTATACTATTTTTTGCAATGAGGCATATAAGAACAGGAATTTTTACAGACTTGTTTTTCCAAACGTTGAGTGGGTACATGTTTCACTAGAAAAGCCATTTCTCATGGTATTTGATGGGATTAAGAAAACAGTAAAAATTACAAAGTATGATACGTATATAAAGATTCTTTTAGTACAAGACAAAGTAGTGTTAAAGGTTAACGAATAGCCTCTATTCATTAGTTTAAATCTTTACTAATTGTTTCGCTACTTTAAGCAGTGTCCTTATCTTTTTGTCAGGAAGCTGGAGTGTTAGTTAATGTGTGGTGATGTTCCAGAGAGACAAGAGGAGGAAGTAGGCAAACTATCCATCTTAAAGCCTTCTTTACTCATAGATAAGATAGTAGACCTAATTCTCTTTGGCTTACTTGTTTTGTTTCTATACCTGTGTGCTGAGAGGGAACACAAGGCTGTTTAGTAACTAAGCTTGTAAAGTCTGTATCCTGACTAATGTTTGTGTGTGGTTAATGAATTTCTTATGGGTTGTCTTGAGGCACTGCTTTTTCAGCTAAGAGATCACTTCCATCAGGCCACATGTTTCTACAAAGATTTTTTATAATTAATATAAAATAAAAACCCAAAGCACCCCAAATTTCCATAATATAATAATGTAAAGTGGGATATGCCACCCATTCCTTCTTTTGGATTCATCTGCCTTGCAGGACTCCAGTGGACCTTGCTCAAGATCCAGATATTAAGGAGCTGTGGCAGTTTTCCAAAGTGGTTGCACTGATTTGCAATCCCAACAACAGTGTATTAGGGTTCCAACTTCTCCAAACCCTCACCAGCATTTGTTGTTTTTTGTGTTCTTGATGATTGCCATTCTGATTCGAGTTAGGTGAAATCCCAGGGTAGTTTTGATTTGCATCTCTCTGATTGCCAATGATGTGGAACATTTCCTCATACATTTATCAGCCATTTGTATTTCTTCTTTTGTGAAGTGTCTATTTAGATCCTTTGCCCATTTTTTGTTTGGGTTTTTTGTTTTCTTAGCTGTGAGTTTCTTGAGTTCTCTGTATATCCTAGATATTAGTCCTCTATCAGAAGAATAGCTGGCAAAAATTTTCTCCCACTATGTGGGCTCTCTGTTGAGGTTCATGATAGTTTCCTTTGCTGCACAGAAGCTCTTCAGTTTAATGCAATCCCATGTATTAATCTTCCTTTGAGTTGCTTGTGCTTTTGGGGTCTTGTTGAGAAGGTTTTTACCTATGCCTATGTGTTGAACTGTTGGGCCTATACCCTCTTCAAGTAGCTGTAAGGTCTCTGGACTGACTTCCGGGTCTTTGATCCACCTTGAGTTGCAGGGTGAGAAAGTGGGGTTTATTTCCATTTTTCTGCATATGGTTAACCAGTTTTGCCAACATCATTTGTTGAAAAGGCTATCTTTTTCAAGTGTATGTTTTTGGCTCCTTTGTCAAAAATCAATTGACTGTAAGCACCTGGGTCTGTTTCTGAGTCTTCTATTCTGCTCCATGGGTCTATGTGTCTGTTTTTGTGCCAATGCCATGCCGTTGTTATTACTGTGGCTTTGTAGTAAAGTTTGAAGTCAGGTATTGTGATACTTCCTGCATGGTTCTTGTTGCTAAGAACTACTTTGGCTATCCTGGCCTTTTTGTTCCAAATGAATTTAAGGACTGATTTTTATATGTCTGTGAGGAGTGACCTTGGTAATTTCATGGGTATTGCATTGAATCCGTAGATCACTTTTGGGAGGATGGCCATTTTGATGATATTTATTCTGCCTATCCAAGAGCATGGTAGATTTTTCCATCTTCTAAGATCTTCATCAATATCTTTTTTTTTCAACTTTTTGTAGTTTTCCTTATAGAGGTCTTTTACCTCTTTGGTTAGGTTTATCCCTAAGTATTTTATTTTGGGGGGTGCAATTGTAAGTGGAATTGTTTTCTGGATTTCTTTTTCAGTGGTTTTATGGTTGGCATACAAGAAAGCTTCCGATTTTTTAAGATTGATTTTGTATCCAGACACTTTGCTGAATTCGTTGATCAGTTCTATAAGTTTTTTGGTTGAGTTTGTTGGGTCTTCTAAGTATAGTATCATGTCATCTGCAAAAAGGGATAGTTTTAGTTCTTCTTTCCCTATTTTTACCACTTTGATTTCCTTCTCTTGCCTTATTGCTCTGGCTAGAGTCTCAAGTACTATATTGAACAGAAAAGGTGATAATGGACATCTTTGTCTTGTTCCTGATTTTAGTGGGAATTCTTGCAGTTTTTCTCCACTTAATATGATGTTAGCTGTGGGCCTATTGTATATTGCCTCTATGATTTTGAGGTATGTTCCTTCTATTCTGATTCTCTGAAGTGATTTTAGCATGAATGGGTGTTGGATCTTGTCAAATGGTTTTTCGGCATCAATTGAGATGCTTATGTGATTTTTGTTTATGTGGTGAATTACATGGATTTTTTTTCATATGTTGAACCAGCCTTGCATCCCTCAGATGAACCTGACTTGGTCATGGTGTATAATTTTCTTGATGAGGTTTTGAATGTGCATTGCTAGTATTTTGTTTAGCAGTTTTGCATCTAAGTTCATCAATGATATAGGCCTATAGTTTTGTTTTGTTTTTCTGAGCTGTCTTTATTTGGCTTTGGTATTAATTTGATATTGGTTTAATAGAATGTGTTTGGGAGGGTCCCGTTTCTTTCTATTTCCTGGAATATTTTGAGGAGTATTGGGATTAGCTCTTCTATAAATATTTTATAAAATTCACTTGGAAAATCATCTGGTCCTGTGCTTTTATTTGATGGTAAACTCTTTATTGCTGTTTCTATTTCTTTTGTTTTTATTGGTTGATTTCAGTTTTCTATATCTTTTTGATTCGATTTAGGAAGGATATCTGTATCTAGAAAATTGTCCATTTCTTCTAGATTTTCCATTTTGTTGGAGTATAGTTTTTCAAAATAGTTTCTGATGATTCTCTGGATTTCCACACTGTTGGTGGTAATATCACTTTTTTCATCTCTTATTTTGGTAATTTGGGGTGATTCTCTCTTTCTTTTGGTTATGTTGGCCAATGGTTTATTGATCTTGTTTAATTTTTCAAGAAACCAGCTTTTGGTTTTGTTGATTTTCTGCATTTTTTTTCTTCTCTATTTTGCTAATTTCTGCTCTGATTTTCATAATTTCCTGTCTTCTACTGGCTTTGGGATTAGACTGTTCTTGTTTTTCAAGGACTTTGAGCTGTGTCATTAGGTTATTTATTTGGTGGTTTTCCGTTCTTCTTATATGGGCACTCAGTGCTATAAATTTTCCTCTTAGTACTGTCTTCAAGGTGTCCCAGAGGTTTTGATATGTTGTGTCTTTGTTTTAACTGGTTTCTAGGAATTTTTTAATTTCTCCCCTTACTTCTTCTATGACCCATTCCTCTTTCAGCGGTGTGGTGTTCAGTCTCCACGTATTTAAATGGTTACTCTGGGTCTTCTTAGAGTTGATTTCTAGTTTCACTCCATTATGATCTGAAAAGATGCAGGGAATTATGTTACATTTTTTGAATTTGCCAGTGCTGTCTTTGTGGCCCAGAATGTGGTCTATTTTGGAGAAGGTTCCACAGGCTGCTGCAAAAAATGTGAATTCAGCTACAGTTGGGTGAAATATTCTGTATGTGTCTAACATAAACATTTGGTTTATGGTATTATTTAGGTCTGAAGCATCTTTACTGACCTTTTTTTTTTTTTTTAAAGATCGGTCTAGTGATGTGAGAGGAGTATTGAAGTCTCCTAGTATTAGTGTATTGGGATCTATGTGTGACTTTATATCATGCAGAGTTTGTTTTATGAAAGTGGTTGCACCTAGGTTTGGGGCATAGATGTTGGTAATTGTTATTTCCTCTTGCTGGATTGTTCCTTTTACTAGTAAAAAATGACCTGCTTTGTCTCTTCTGATAAGCTTAGGCTTGAAGTCTAATTTATCTGATATCATGGTTGCTACTCCTGCTTGTCTTTGAGTTCCATTGGCATGGATTACCTTACTCCAGTTCTTTAGTTTGTGGAAATATTTACTCGTATATTGTGTTTCTTGCAGGCAGCATATAGATGAATTCTGGGTTTTAATCCATTTTGCCAACTTGTTCCTTTTTATTGGGGAGTTGAGACTATTTATATTCAGTGTGATTATTGAGAGATGATTTTAAATCCTAACATTTTGAGTTTTGACTTCTCTTTTTGGTGGTGTTTGTTCTTCTTTGATTTGTTTGCTTCCTGGAAATTATTGTTTCTCTGGTTCTGACGTTTACTTGTTAGTTCCTCTTCGGAGTTAATCTCTTTGAGTATTTTCTCTAATGTTGGTTTGGAAGACATAAATGCTTTCAGTTTCTGTTTGTCATGGAAGGTTTTTATACCCCTGTCAATTTTGAGAGAGAGTTTTGCTGGGTAGGAGGATCTTGGCTGCAAGTTATTTTCTTTCAGAGTTTGCAATATGTTACTCAAGACCCTCCTGGCTTACATGAGTTGATTTGGGAGGTCTGGAGTGATTCTAACTGGTTTGCCTCTAAATGTCACTTGGCCTCTTACTTTTGTTGCCTTTAGAATTCTTTCCTTAGCCTCTACATTAGTCAGCTTGACTATTATGTGGTGTGGTGATCCTCTTCTTTGGTCTTGTCTAAAGAGGGTTCTATAAATTTCCTGCACCTGTGTGTCAACTTCTCTTTCTATGTTTGGAAAATTCTCTGATATTACTTCTTAGAAAAGGTTGTTTATTCCATTAGTTTCAACTTCTAATCCCTCTTATATGCCTATTATTCATAGGTTAGCTCTTTTAAAGCTGACCCAGATCTGGTCGATATCCAATTCATACTGTTGAATTTTTTTTCTAGATTGTGTATAATGGATTCATTTCTGGAATGGTCATCTTCTAGGAGTGATATTCTGTTTTTCAGGTGGTCTAATCTACTGTTTATAGTTTGTATTGATTCCTTCACTTCTATTGTTGCATCTTTCACATCCTTCACTTCCCTCCAGGCTTCTTTCTTTGTTTATTTGTTCCTTTATTTCTTTCCAGCTCTCTCTGCATTCTTTCTGGAAGTTTTGTATCATTTCTGTTATTAAAGATCTGAATTGTTCTTCTGGTAATCTCTGTCATTCAGTGTTGTTGAGTTCTGTTATTGTGGGATTGTGTTGACTCATTGTTCCTTTGCTATTTTTCCTTCCCATGGTTTCCCTATTCTTAAATTTATGTCTTTGCTGCTCTTGCATGTGTTCTATGAATTTATAGGTTTCTTATTTTATTTTCTCTCTGTGAATGGTATCTGGTACTTAGCTGCAATTACTCTGGGGCTTCTTCTGCCCACTCTATTGGTGCCTTTGGTGGGTTTCAGGTGTTGACTTCTAGGGTCTAGCAAAAGCTAACAAAGCAACCAATCCTCCGAACAAACATGGATAAATCAAAGCAATGCAAAGTGAAAACAGAGTAAAAACAAAACAAAACAAAAAACCCAGAAAACAAGAAACAAAATAAAAAACGCTGCAAGTTTGTAAGAATAGACCTGATTTGGCCTCTCCAGATCTTTTGGGTAGATCCCTACTGCTGTGGGCGGTTGGCAAAATGGTGGTTGCCACTGTTGCGCTTCTTTTGTTCTCCCTGGTCTGCTTTCTAGGTTCTGGTCAGCTGCTTTTGTTGCTGTGTTCACTTTCCTACTGTTTTGCTTTTCTTTCCTTCCATCAAGAAGCTGCTTTTGCGGTAGTTTTGATTCAAGCTCTGCAGTGCGATTGATCGCTGCTCTGGCTCTGAAGGGAGAGGTGAGCTGAGGTGGCCCCATGAGGGCTTAAGCTGGTTGCACCACGCATTCCGGTCACTGTCGAAGGTGCCTTGATATGCCTCCTGGTTAGGATGTGGAGTTCAGGAGTCACTTACTCCACCTCTGGTCACTGGGAATGCAGAAGGTTGTTATATATTTCTTTGTTAGTAGACCCACGTGGGGGGCTGGCTCAATGGCAGCCACCACTCTGCAGCAAGGCACCGCTGCCCCACAGACAGGCTTCTTTGCTGTCCCTGGTCGGCTTTCTGAATTCTGTTCAGCTGTACTTCAGTTTTTGTAGCATTGTTCAATTTTTTGTTGCTTTTTTTTCTTCTGTCAAGAAGCTGCTTTTATTATAGATTTGAATTGAGCTCACAGCACCTGATGAGAGGTGTCTCACTCCAATGCCATCTTCCCAGAAGTCTCCACAGAACTCCTTAGACATAAGGTTAAAGAATGGCTGCGAGCAAGCATCAGAGTGACTGCAAAGACTTTTCCTATTCTTTTTTTTTTTTTGCCATACTGGGGATTGAACTCAGGGGCATTCTACCTCCGAGCTATACCCCCAGCCCTATTTTTTATTCTTTATTTTGAAACAGTGTCTCACTAAGTTGCGGAGTGCCTCACTAGGTAGCTGAGGCTGATCGTGAACCCAGATCCTCCAGTCTCAGCCTCCCAAATGCTGGGATTACAAGTGTGCACACCACACCCGGCTGGCTTTTCCTATTCTTACAGCAGCCCTTGATGTGGCTCCAGCAAAGGACTGAAGGTTCCAGAAGGAAGTCTACATAATCTGTTCTGTACAGAAATCATCCGAAGCATTGCTCTCTAAGAAGCAGGATCCTGAAATTCTGACACCAGAAAAATTTCCTACATGTATTTTTCCATGTAGGAAATCCAAGAGAAGAAGGGAATAAATGAAAAGCAAGAAGGGGGGTAGCCTCTGAGCAAAATCGTTGCGTCCAATCTGGGAAGAAAAATAAAAGAATTGAATGAAAATAATGGTTAAAAAATTTCTCTCTCTTTCTTCCTGGGGATTGAGCTCAAAAAATCTCTTTCTTCCTGTGGATTGAGCCCAGGGGTATTCTACTTCTGAGCTACACCTCTAGTTCTGTTTATTTTTTATTTTAAAAGAGTATCTTACCAAGTTGCTAAACATCTCACTAAGTTGTGGAGGCTGACCTCGAACCTGTGCTCCTCCTATCTCTGCCTCCTAGTACTGGGATTACAGGAGTGTGCCACCACACCCAGCTAAGAAAATCTCTAACAAGATCCTCCCATGTTAAATATTTTTTGCCTTTCCTTTTTTTTTTTTTAATTTTATTTTTAGGACTGTGTCGAGGTAAATTAGCCAGATAAGCCTTAGAGAGATTGTGTTTCACGCTGAAGTGTAAATTGCAAGGCAAGCTCAGCCTGATGTGGGGAAGGTGGGTAAGCTGGCATTAGATGCTGTTACTGAAGCCATTGGTAGCCAGGCCAGTCTCTCTGCTCCTCCCCACCCCCACAGAACTCCACATCTTCATGAGTTTGCAACTTGGCTTTTCAGATGTGTACAGAGGTTCTGGTTTCCTTTGGCTCAGAGGGAGACCAGGCTGGAGACCTCTGTCTCATAAACTAAATTTCTAATGTCTGACAGCTTCCAGTTTCACAAAGCAGCTGTGACGTCATGAATCTGACTTGTGTGGGCCCAGTTTTATGATGTGGGGACAGCCTGGGCCTTGATCCCCTAGACTCTAAAATGGACAAATTGATCAGTGATTAAGTATCACATCCTAGAATGAAAAGATCATTTTACTTCAGACCCAGTATAAATATAATTTATAAAGCCAGGTATGGTAGTGCATGTCTGTGATCCTAGTACTTGAGAGGCTGAGACTGGAGAATCCCAGGTTCAAAGCCAGCCTCAGCAACTTAGCTGAGCAACCTAGTGAGACCCTGTTTCCAAACAAAAAATAAATTAAAATGGGGTTGGGGGTATAGCTCAGAGGTAGAATGTCCCTGGGTTCAATCCCCAATATTGCTATATAACTATATATATATATATTTTAATTTAATATAATAATTACATATATATTTAAAGCTAATGTGAAATATTTTATACAATATTTACCCTTACTACCTGTAATATACCCTTATATTTTTTATTCTTCTCTCTTTAATGCAGGTCAGGAGTCATTAAATTAACTTCATAAAGCCAGAAATATTTTTGCACACCTATAATCCTAGCATCTGAGGATGTTGAGGCAAGATTATCCAAAATTCAAGGTCAACCTGGGCAAATTAGTGAGACCCTGCCTCAAAATAAAAAATAAAAAGGGCAGTGGATGTAGCTCAGTGGTAAAGTGCTCCTGGGTTTGATCCTCAGTACTGAAAAAAATAAATTAACTTCAATGACCTGTTAAATGAGTCACAGCTCACAGCACAGCTTAAAATCTATGAGTTAGGTCAGTCATTCAGTCAAGAGGTATTTATTAAACAACAATCATACCAGTTTGCCAGGTACTATTCTAAGTTCAGCAGTTAATTAAACAGACAAAATTGCCCTCACAGAGCTTCCGAATGCATGATATAAATAAGAAACTATATGGTATGTCAGATGTTCAGCAGATATCATTGGTACTCCACCCTTAGCCCTGGACCTCAGCATGCAGGCCATGCCAGCATGTTCCCTCCTCCCTCATCCTGCTGCTGTGCTCCCTGAAGCACAGCATTCCAGAGTCCAGCATCTGCATCCCATCTTTTCTTTGGGGATTTCCCCAAAGTCACGGCAATCTTGAGGACAAGGGCTAAGAAATTCACATTTCACTCCCAAGCAGCCAGCAACCAATAATGAACAGAGGTCTATATATACCTACCCCAGATCCTTCCCCACTCAGATAACTACAAGGTATCTCCCCAGTAGCACCTGTACTTGAATTATTGACAGGAGGTCTACATCTGGGTGATATGGGCTGTGAAAGAAGGTGAGAAGTGCGTGGTATTAAGTTAACAGGACAAGAGGATACAGAGGTCTACGGACGTTCATTGTAAATAAAGAGATTGGAAGAGACCTCACGGACAGGAAATAAGCAATATTTGCAGGAACACCTGAAAGAGGTGGGGGAGAAAGACATGTGGATATGGGAGAGGGAAGATATTTCCAGCAAAGATCCAGAGGCAAGAGAAAATGAATCAGTCCTATGAACTGAATGTTTGTGTCTCCAGTATTCATATGTTGAAGCCCTCATCACAATGTGATGGCATTTGGAGGTTGGACCTTTGGGAAAAAATTAGGTTCAGATGATATTAGGAGAGTGGAGTCCCCCTGATGGGAAAAGTGTCTCTGTACACAGATAAAGAGGACCCTAGATCTCTCCTCCATATGAAAATAGAGCGAGAAGGCAGCCACCTTTGGACCTGACAGTGGGTCCTCACCTAGAACCTGACCATGCAGGAACTCTGATATCAGACTCCCAGCCTCCAGAATCATGAGAAATAAATGTGCTAGTTAAGCCATCCAGGCTGTGGGCTATGGTATTCTACAGCAACAGTCAAAACTGACAAAGAAAATTCATTGAGAACAGGCAGGGAAAAACAGTTGTGAGAGGGAAGATTAGAGCCCTAATGGTCACATTTAAGTAAGCACTTCTGACTCTACATTTCACTTTGTCTAGATGTTAGTGATTGAGGGTTGCAATGCCCAGAAACCTGACTCAAAAGTATACCTCCTCATTCAAAGCCAGGAAACGTGGTAACAGCAGGCAGAGAAGCTGCTGGAGGTGCGGTGTGCACTGTGTGTGAACATCTTAGCACCTCTACCAACATGCACCTGTGGTCTTGTTCAGCGAAGCCTGCTGCATTGGTGCATGGTTTTCCATTATTACTGGACTCTGATTGCCAAAGTGTCAGGATGCCCTGAAAGCTTTTATGTGCCCAATCAACTGAAGTTAACCTTGTAACTGACCATTTTGGCCCACTGCAGCAGCCCTTGGGGTCAGTTTCCTCCTGTAAAAAGATGGTTCTACCAGCTCTGACCACCATAGACATCATTGTGCCTATATGGGAAGAACACAACCACATCCCTTGGTGGGATTAGGAGAAGAGAAAGAGTGTTAAGAGGGTTGAAAAGTAACTTTTAGATTGTCAACCTAAAAAGAGGAATTCCCGTAAATTCCTAAAGTCACATTTTAGAAAAGGGAAGCAGACTCACTGCCTGGTGACATAGGAATCTCAATTCTCAAGCTCCATTGATTGTCTTAAGAGTTCTCATTTTTTTTCCCTTCTCCTATTTTTTTAAGTTATTTTTTAGTTTGCGGTATGCAGACCTTTCCTTCTTTGTTTAAATTTATTCCCAAGTATTTTTATACTATCATAAATAGAATTGTTTTCTTGCATTTCTAGCATATTAAAACACTACTGATTTTTCTTGTTATTTTTGAATTAAGCTCTAAAGAACCTTGAAAGCAATTCAGATGAAACCTATCTTTCATGTGACAATCTTTTATATGGCTGAGGAAAACCAATCTACTTTCTCTTCTTTTCCCTGAGTTGAAACATAGTTGGGCTCATAGAGCATTCCTTAAGTGAGGAGATTTCCAGCACTTGGACATGACATAGGGAAGTGACTTGACAACGTCAACACTAACCTCTAAGACTGCTACATGGCCAATGCTGTTCTAAGTACTTTTATATCATTAACCACATTTAATACTTTCTCCAAGGCATATACATGTATTACTCCCATGTTCTATATAAGGACAATATGAAACACAAAGTTTACTAATTTTCCCAAGACACATAGACAGCATGTACTGGCACCAGTCTCCCAGCCTGGGTAGTCTAACCTAGGAGTGATTATGATGTTAGATCACTCCACTTTGCTATCTCTCCACTGATAAACCCATGACAAGTTAGTGGAGTCCAGACAAGATTCAAATCTTCTGACTCCCAGTCCATTGCTTCTTCCTCCATTTCTCATTATCCTGAGTGTAGATAGTATGTCATTGGGAGAAAACAAGAGGAGTTTAGGGAGGGAAGAAGTAGGGCAGAATTCCCAGATCCAGGTCTCCAAGATAATTGTTGAGATTTGCTTCTGTTACCAATAGTAGCCTTCCGTATACACATAGTCAGGAAAATGAACTTTGGCAAAGATATAAAGGCAGTCTTGCTGCTTAAAGATTATGAAAGTCTCCCTAATTTCCACACTGTAGGTCCCAGTGAAGAAGAAGTTCAGTAAAGTCTTCTTCAACCAGGAAGAGATGGCCTCCAGGCATAGGTCCTTGCCACCTGAGACTGTGCAATGAGGAGAATTCAGTGGTAAAAGCTTTCTTTGTGCTTTTCTCTCCCCTCAAGGAATTGAAAAGTGGAGTAAGAAGAAGATGGCCTCAGTTCACAAAGCTGATCCTGAAAGATTTCATCAAGAAACTGAAGTTTCAGGAAGAGCTCAGGAGGCAAAAAAACAAACAAAACAACCAACTCCCCCCCCCCCAAAAAAATGACTCAAAGAAAAGAATCAACGGTGGAAACAGAGATGACAATTGTCAATAGTTTTATTTCATAGCAGCAGCCAAGATGATCCCACTAAAATAATTAAAATGAAGATCAAGCTGAGTGTGGTGATGCATGCCTATAACCCTAATACTTGGGAGGCTTGAGCCAGGAGGAGTATAGGTTTGAAGCCTGACTGGGCAACTTACTAAGACTCTGTTTCAAAATAAAAAATAAAATAAAATAAAAAGGGCTGGGAGTATAGCTCAGAGGTAAAATGTCCTGGGTTCAATCCCCAATACCAAAAAAAAAAAAAAAAAAAAAAAAAAGTCAGCTTCAGCTTATGTTACTCTAAACAACTCTCCAATGACTTCCTTCTCATCTTTCAGGAAGATCCTATTTCAGAAAGGTGTTGCATTATTATTATAGTTTGAATCTGGAATGTTCCCCAAAAGCCCATGTGTTGAAAGCTTGGTTCCCAGTCCATGATGCTATGCAGAGGTGGAACCTTTTGTAGATAGGGCTTAATGGAACAAAATTATGTCATTGAGTCATGACTCTGAAGGGGATATTGGAATCCTCAGCACTTCATCTCTCTCTCTCTCTCTCTCTCTCTCTCTCTCTCTCTCCCTCCCTCCCTCCCTCCCTTCCTCCCTCCCTCCCTCTCTCTTTGAGGTACTGGGGGTTGAATTTAGGAGCATTCTACCTTCAAGCTACACCCCCAGTCCTATTCTTTTTTTATTCTTTATTTTGAAACAGGGTCTCTAAGTTTTTGAGAGCCTCACTAAGTAGCTGAGGCTGGCCAAGAACCCGGATACTCCAGTCTCAGCCTCCTAAATACTGGTATTACAAGCGTGCACCACCATGCCTGGCTCATCTCTCTCTTTTTGCTTCTTAGTCACCGTTAGGTAAATGAGCCTCCTCCACCACCTGCTCTCACCATGATATACTGTATTGCCACAGGCTCAAAATAGCAGGGCCAAGTTATAGATTGAAATCACATGCCAAAATAAATCTCTCCTCCTCTAAGTTGACTGTCTCAGATACTTTGTCACAGCAATGGAAAGCTGACTAACATAACAATTTTGACTCAGACTTTTTCTCGTTAGCTCATTACATAAGCCAATCTTGACCCCTTTGACTTAATTTGTAGCCTCTTATCCCTTTTCTCTTCTTTGTTTTACTTCTTAGTCTATATTGCCACTTGGTATTTGGTTCATTTGTTTGTTTATAATGTGTCTTACTCCCACTGAAATATAATACCTTGAAGGAGATTTCAATTGAGTCTAATTTTCCCCCTATGGCAGCCCAAAACCCCAGAATTGAACCTGGCGTTTGTTGATGAAAAAAGAATAGGGAAAAATGAGTGAACAAAACTAAGAGAAAAGAAGCCGGGCGTGGTGGTGCACGCTTGTAATCCCAGCATTCGGGGAGGCTGAGACCGGAGGATCCGGATTCGCGGCCAGCCTCAGCTACCTAGTGAGGCACTCCGCAACTTAGTGAGACTCGGTTTCAAAATAAAGAATAAAAAAAATAGGGCTGGGGTGTAGCTCGGAGGTAGAATGCCTCTGAGTTCAATCCCCAGTACCAAAAAAAA
>PVLC010006880.1:0-27752 GCA_004027655.1 Graphiurus murinus
TGAGCATGATGTACTTACAAGATCACATCAAAGTCAATCACTAAACTGACCAGGAGATAGGGGGAGGGTGGGTGGGAATTGGGGAAGGGTTAATGAGAAATATGTGCATGGATGTCTTTACCTGTACTAGCTTGTACCCAACAAAAATGTGTGATTAACCCTGTTGTACCCAAGAAATGTATAAAATTCCATGCTAAAAGAAATAAAAAATTAAAAACAACAACAACAACAAAAAAACATTGTTTGCAGGTTTTTGCGTGGACACAAGTTTCCAATTAATTTGAGTATATACCAATGAATGATATTACTAATCCAACAACAAAAGGCTGTTTAATTTTAAGCAACTGCCAAACTGTCTTCTAAAGTGGCTGTTTCCACCGATAGTGAGTGAAAATTCTTGTTGCTTGATAGTTTCACCATAATTTAGTAATGTCAGTGTGTTGGATTCAGGCCACTCAGAGAAGTGTGCAGTGGTATCCCATTGTTGCTTTAACTGGTCATTTTCTAATGACAAATATTGTTTTAAATCTTTTTATATGCTTACTTGTCCTCTATTTGTATTCTTTGATAAAGCATCTGTTCAGGTCTTTTGCTTAAGCCAGGTTGTTTATTTTCTTATTGTTGAGTTTTAAGAGTTCTTTATATATCTTGGATAGCCCTTCTTTATCTGTCTTTGGCAAATATTTTCTCATCTGCATGGCATTATCTTCTTCAGAGCAGAATTTCTTAATTTTAAAGAAGTTCAGCTTATCAATTATTTCTTTCATTGATTGTACCCTTGGTGTTATACTAACAAGTCATCAGTACACCAAGGTTCCAAGTTTTCTCCTATATTACCTTCTAGGAGTCCTATAGTATTGCACTTTGCATTTAAGTCTATAATCCAATTTAAGTTAATTAATATGAAATGTGTAAGGTATGTTTCTAAATTCATTTTCTTACATCTGTGTGTCCAGTTATTTCAGCAACATTTGTTTGAAAGACTGTCTTTGCTCCATTTTATCAGCTTTGCTTCTTCGTCAAAGATCATTCAACTATAGAGGTTCTATTTCTCTGCTCTTTATTCTGTTTGATTTATCTATTTCATCTATTATTTTGCCAACACACACACACACACACACACACACACATACACACACTACATACAGTGCATGAACTAATATGGAAATACGAAACATCTATCTGTTACTAAGCACCATTCCTCACATAACAACCAAACATGTTCAATATATAGTAGTTACTTTCAGCATAAAGCAAAACTTTCTGCAGACACATCAACTACCTCAGATTTCATCTATACGGCAAGCATGTACTTATATGCCTCAGTTACTGCTGAATTCTAGGATAGTCAGAGAAGGTAAAAGAAAGACAACAAATTCTAGTTTGGAAAATAGAAGGTCTAGAATCAAGAATATTATAGGTACACACCTAACTTCACTTTATGAAGGAGAAGACTGATGTTGAATACTTTGACAAAGATAAATCACCCAAGTAAGAATTTGACAGTGCCTGGATTTGAATTTCTGCCCACAAAACCAATATTCTCAATTATAATATTTTCCACATCTTCCCTCTACCTCATTTAAAATAAGAAGAATGATGTTCTACTAGGATGGAAAATAAGACATGATACTCATAATGTTTGTGATGCTTAAGATTGAACCACCTATGGAGCTCATGGTAGAGATTACCAGAGCTAGCATCTCTTCAGGTTAAAAGCAATAAACAATAGCGAGCAGAGAATTTGACTTAACAGAAGGTTATGGGGTGGGGGGACACCCTAATGCACATGATGTACTTTCATGAACATATCAAAGTCAATCACTAAACTGATTTTGAGAAGGAAGGAGGGCGAGGGAGTGGGGCGGGAATTGAGGAAGGGTTAAATGAGAAATGTGTGCATGTATGCCTTTTTCAGCTTGTACCTAACAAAGATGTATGATTACAATGCAACAATTAAAAAAATAAAATAAATAAACAAATAAAATAAAAAAGTACACAGATATTAATACAGATGTTTAAATAGCATCCAATAAGTCCTAACTATGGTGAAAAACATTTATCTTTAATTAATTAGCTTATGTAATCCTCAGAACAGTAAAAACATAGAGGTAGGTGACATTGTTAATGCTCTTTTACAAATAAGGAAACTGGGGTATGGAGGAGTCTACACATGGCTGTAAGTCAGATTTTAAACTCAGGAAGTTGGTGACAGAGGAAAGAAAAATGTCAGGTACTCCCAGATGTCTACAGGGGTTCTGGTAAGCTAATACTCCTGGACTAAATTCCCCTAATTTACTTGTTTTGTTTTTGTTTTTGTGGTTCTGAGGATTGAACCAGGGGCATTCTACCTCCAATGTACACCTCCAGGGGCATTCTCTCCAATGTACAGAGACAGAGAAAAAAGTATTTTTCTTTTCCTTGTTTTCTCTTTGGCTCTTGCTTGCTTTCTTAGCTGGCTCCTGCAGCTTCTCATTCATTTAGACATCCTTATTTGTTGCTCCATTTTCCTCTTAAAATTAATAATCTCACAGTAAACTTTCTCTTTCTCCCTTCAAATTAACACATAGTTTCTCTCTCCTGATTAGACCTTGAATGACATGATTTTCGAAAACTCTCTCCCCCATTTTAGGCTAATATGACATTCATCACCAGAAAGTGAGTAAATTATATCATTTTTCACATGTGAAAATTATCTTTTTAAAACTAGCAGATTGACTTTCCTGTCTGATACAAAATTTATATTTCTTCTAATATTTAAATAATCCTATTGCCCATACTTAAGAGACATGAGGCAATTGCTTCAGATAATATCTGAACCTTAATCCAGGACAATAAAGTAAAATATTAAAAAGTAAAATGCTAGGAAGTAATTTTCCCTTCTTGGTCTACAAATTAATTTTGGCCTCTAGAGCTGTAGATATTTGACACTTTTTTTCAATAACCAATTTCATATGAAGCTCATTTCCCTCTCAAATTGGAAATACTGTAAAGCAATAAAGTCATTTTGCCAAATCAATAATAATTCGATTGTTGCCTTCTAATGCACATAAGTCAGTAAGATTTTCATATTATATATATGAAAATTCACTGAATGGATTAATCTTTTACATAGTGTAAACATTATAAATCTTCCTTGCTCAAAATGAGCATCAATTGGTTTGATTGCATCATAAAAAATATAGCAGATGTTCAGAGAAAGGAAAAAGTGGATATTTACATGCTCAAAACAGAATCTTTCTCATTATCAGGGGTGGAAAAAACCCTCTGGAAATACCACAATTCTGAGGTCTGGACATTACAATAATGGGAACTGGAAGCCCATTTCTCAAAGTATTGATGTATGTACACAATCTAAAGGGCACCTTGTTTACACTTACAAATTAAAGCCTAATGTTCTTACATTTAAATGTATAAATCCCAAGAGAAAATTACATTACCAGTGTTCACAATTTCAAACTTTCAATTGCAATCACTAAAGAAATGCTATTTCCAATTACGTTTAGAAGTGCACTTTTTTCTAACCACGGTTTAACTCTGCTGTTACTACAACATTTCTTTGCTAACTGAAAATGTGGTAAATATGATTGCTTCTATTTTCAAGCAAATGAATTTTATGCAAGCTCATTTCCACTGTCACACAATTAATTTCCCCATTAGAATTATAATCTATTATATTTGTAGATGATAGGCAAAAAATGAAATGGAACTTTTCTTTCTGATGGAGCTAAATCCATTAGTGAAACTTCAAACTGTGTAGCTAAAAGGTCATTTCACTTCATTGTAAAGTAAGTTTTCCTTTTTTAAAAATATCTTAGAATTCAATTGTAGAGTCAGCATTTAAGGAATAGTACTCCTAACGAAGCTCAGTAATGTTTGCTTTTCTTCATTTGCATGACAGTTTTTTCCTCTTTAAATCTTCAACTATTACCCCAAATTTAAATTGCATGATTTGTCATGGAGTCTGAGTTATTTTTAACTTGGAACCTCCATAGACAATAAGCTATATATGCTATGTACAATCACAGAAACATTTCTGTATCACATGGAAAAGTACTATCTGTTCCCTAAAAATAGATTTAAGATATGACATTTAAGTTGAGATGATAAGGGCAGTAAAGAGAATAGATATCAAAATCAATGTGGGGAAGTCCATCCAGGGGAAAGATATAGAACACATGCCAAGAGCTTGCTGTAGAGTTGTCATAATGTTGTAGGAACATAATCAACTGAGATCAGACTTCTCCTTGCAAAGGCTACAAAAGGAGAGATGCCCTGACTTACTGCTTTGGCAGCCTAACCAAAGGTGTTACTGCTGTGTTAGAATCAATGTGGCTCTTGAAATTCATCAGAACACAATTGTGAATGTGGTCTGTGGATCAATAGCAGGGATCTGTGGGAGAGTAAGGGAGTCAAGAGGGATTTTGTCTTCTTCTCAAAGGGAAAGGACAGGGAGGGGGTCATGGAAGGAGGCTCCATCACAGGCTGAGCAGGCTACTGCAACCAGATGGATGGAATGCCCTTCCCAGGTCATGGGAGTCACCATCAAAAGGGATCTTCCAAAGTTCCGTGACCATGGAAGAAAAATAGCTTTTAGGAATCCCCTCTACAACAAGAAGAATACAACAGATATGTGACCACTCAGGAAGGAACTGTGTGCCCTCATATTCCTTCTCTCCCATCCCATTTTTACTCTGGTAGGCTTGGAAGTAATATCCAAGAGAGGGAAGGAGGGAGGAAGAGTCCGATGTGAAGAGAGACAAGGCTGACTGCACTGGATTCTCTGCAGACAGATGGCCGATCGAAATTGTCCCCACCCCCACCAGAGGAGAGGCAGAAATGAAGATTGAACATTGACTAATATATTGGACTAGACAACCTATTTTCTGTATTTTGTGTAGTCAGTCACCTTCAGACTTTCTATTACCCGAGTAATGAACCTGTTGAAGTTTTCATTCAGTAGTAAACGAAAAACAGAAGAACCTACAAAGTTGACTTCACATGAACGCTAGAAAGCAAAAACATGTGGATTATATGATTATATTACAGAAGTTGTACTTGTTCAGTTGCTTACATTGTTTACAAAAATCTACAGTTTGGTGTGAAAGACTCTAATTATAGATGTTCAGGGAAAAACAAAAGTAAATGGTTCAATCAAATATATGTATACTAATATCACAAGAATAATGGATGTGTAATATTAGAATAAAAATGTATCAAGAAAACAATACCTACAGTAATTCAAGACACAATGAAATAAAAATTCAATATAATTAGTGTATAGCACTTTTACATTTAATAAAAATAGTTAAATGTGTTATTCACTTATTTTGTGCAAAACATAAGGCCCTCATCACTCCAGGAGGAAAGTAATGCTATGGCCTCTGTTGCAAAGAGAAGGTAACTGATTACTTGCTCAAGGTCACTGAGCTAATACTAAGTGGCAGAGACGGGTCCAGAGAAACTTTTAACTAATAATTATTTTAATCAAAGAAAATAAAGGGGGAAAAATATGATCCTCTGTCAGTCCATCCTAGAGCCCTTGCAAACAGCAAGCTCAGATGTGGACAATTATTTATCCATTCCTCAGTTCTCAGAAAGCATCTTTTACATGCAATTATGTTCAATTTTCACACTCTACTTTATCTCATCTTTGTAAGGAACAAGAGAAATTAGATATAACACAGATACACAAAATGGTTTGTCATTCAAATAACTGCGGATGCATATTTCTTTCATAATCAGTTTATTTTGTTTTTATCAAGAAATTGTTGATGTGAGAGAATAAAATCCCACTGACAGCATACTTTTGGCCAGAGTGTATGTTCCAAACTGAGAAATTTAGAAGCCTTAGCACAGTGAAGGCCACAAGTCAGAATCTCAGGTTCTCTGTTCTGATATACCACTTATGAGTTAGGAGAATTAAAATATCACGACCAAAAAGGTTTTTCCCAAGAGTCAAGCTGGATAATGAAAAATGAAGCTCAAAATCTGTTGGGAAATACTGTTAAGTAGAAACAGAGAATCTTCCAACAATATTTCAAAGTACAGTCTTAATATCTTTGTTGGTTTTTTTAAAAAGGCACCATTTAACAGTAACACAACTTAGATATGAAACAACCTCAAGGACAAAAAAGAAACAATTCAAGAGGGTGCCAAATTCCCATGTGAATTAATTTCCACATTATAATAGCAACACATGCTTTCAACATAATACTAAGAAGCAACAGATAAATATAAAAATATAGAAATTGCCTATAATTTTGCCATAAACATATAAACACTATTAATATTGTATGTATGCTTTTTCAAAATTACATCATGTTAGAATCATTTTACTTAGAGTTTTCCAGTTAACTTAATATTTTGCATTTGCTTGCCCAAGAGTCTTCTAATTCATCTTTTAGACTCTCCATCTATTTCCCATTAAGTAGCAATACATATGCTCTTTATTCCTCTCCTCCTGATTTTAGTGTTTTGGATTTTTTTTTTTTGTATTTTCCCTAGGTAACCAAGACAGTAAATAAGCTCTCAAAAAGCTAGGCAGTTAACATTCTGCAAATTCAGAAAGCTTACCCCCAAAATCCATATTTTATATGCAAGCAATATTTCTGGAGCCTCGGAGGTCTCTGAGAATGCTAGCCAGACTCTTTTAAATAATAAAACATCTTGTTAAATAGTGATTCTGCCCTAACCCTCACCACAATCTGGGATCTCTCAGATGTACTGAAGTATGCTTCAGCTTCCAAACCCCTAAGTGCTTGCAGGATTGCCCAGGTACGAGTTAAATATTAAATACTTAGAACCGGTTCCAAAACTCTGTACTCATTTTCTGCAACCCAATTAGCAACATTTGGCAAAAGAAAAATGCCCTTCATCTTGTGGATCACTGGCAAATCAGAGAGCAAAAAAAGCCAAATGGGACATCAGAGGTCACTGAGTTTATTCCCCATTTTATATCTCAGGAAAACTAACGACCATGAAGGTTAAGTGACTTGGCTGAAGGGACAGTATGTTGAATGAGCTTTACACCCTGTCTAGCAGAAAAAAAAATTACTGCTTTTCCATTTCCTAAAAGGAAAATGCTCCTCTCTAAGAATTTACATTGAAAAAGAAAAGACTCCTCACTTTCTATTGAATATTTCCTTACTGAGAAATTTGGAGACCAGTTTAGAAGCTTCTGTATCATAACTGTTATCCCCTTTAGACTAAATAATAAGCCATATAAGAAATCACCGACCCCCTAGTAGTCAGAAAACAACAATCCAACTTCATTCATTTATAGCCACCATAAATGAATTTATTTCAGAGCCAGATCTCTTGCAGATTGACAGGAAGAGAGAGAGCTACAAGCTAAGAATTATTGCACTTATAGCCTAAAACTGGTCAATGACAAGGTTGGAGAGAAGCCCAAAGGAATAGTTTTGAAAGGTAAATATATCTCAAATTTCTCTCCAGTGGCACCAAATACATCATTTGGAATGATTAACTAGTAGAGTACCCAAGCTTCTGAATACCAGCTATGATAGAGCCATGTCCCCAACATGGAAGGACCTGAGGATAGTCATGGCTTAAAGATACATATGTGAGCCAGGCATAGTGGCACATGCTTGTAATCCCAGCATTAGGGAGGCTGAGACAGGAGGATCCGGGTTCACGGCCAGCCTCAGCTACCTAGTGAGGCACTCTGCAACTTAGTGAGACTCAGTTTCAAAATAAAGAATAAAAAATAGGGCTGGGGGGTATAGCTCGGAGGTAGAATGCCCCTGAGTTTAATCCCCAGTACTGCAAAAAAGAAGAAAAAAAAAAAAGAAGATACATATGTGGAAATTGTTAATAGTGACTTCAGTGTTTTAAGCTCTTCTGTCACTGAAGAAAGAGTCACCAAAGTATTTCAAAAAACAAATATCCAAACAATGAAACAAAAAGGTTATCAAAAGAAAAATCTACTTGCTGAAATATAAATGATAAGAGCAATATGTAAATTAGTAGAAGAGATGAATTCAAGTAGTCCTGTTTTAAAGAGGGGAAAAATTAAGACATGAGGATAGAACATTGATATCTCCAATGCACACTATTGGGAAACAAACTTCAACTGCTTCCATAAAAAGCTATCGAAAGTTTAACTTAGAACATTTTTCTGGTATTGATAAAACACCTGAGTATGAGGCAGTGATTTGTATCAAATGCCTTATAGATGCACTAAAACTTCACTCTGCTGAATCCTTGAAATGTAAATCATTCAAGAAGTCCTGTTTTCAGAATAACAGAAAGGGTACCTTCTAAAGTACCAGATACAATGGTGTGTGTGTGTGTGTGTGTGTGTGTGTGTTCATTTAATATCCTGACAGAAAAATCATTCTAAAATGTATTAAACTTTATGAGGCCTTCCTTAAAAGCACATTGGGCTTAATGCAATTTTCCTTGATGACCCAAAGTCATCACTGTGAATATTAATTATTATGCCATGCTGTAATAAAATTATCTCTGAGGCCTCAAAAATGTATACTCTTTACTGCCATTAGAATTATAGAATGTCAGGATTAAACAGGCCTTGCGCACATGTCCAGCATCTTCCATCACAGGTGAGGTCACTAATGTCAAGACAGGAGTGACGTGACTTAATTAAGGGGACACAAACAGTGACCCACCCCAGGCCTCCTAACTTTTTAACCAGAGTCCTTTTGATTAACCCACACGACACAATGCCACCACCTACACATTTCATTAGTTCTCCGGCTGGCTTGTTTTTTGTGGTTTTCCTCTCCTCTCCCTAGTTGTGTTCTGTGAGTACCTCTCACTGTCTTTGTAACTATTATATCCTTCTCCCCAAACTGTGCATTCTAAGATTGAAATAAGGGAGGACATGGGGAGACTATGATCACCAGAAGTCCTCTCTGGGGAGTGCCCAAATAAAATTTAGGTTAGTGATCTAAAAATCCAAGAGTTATCTAAACCAGACTTCAATCCAGGGCACTCACCAAATTTTGGAGAAGGTACAAATCCAAAGTGAAAAAGGGGTTCCGAAACCAAAATACTGAGCAAGAGGTACTGGAAGGAGCCAGCTGTTGAGGTGGTGAGAACGAATTCCAGTGATTAAGAAGTCTGCACTTTCCTTCCACCCCATTCCAGGGTGATTAGATATTGAAACTAAACACAATAAAAGGGAGGGTAAGATGGGAGAGTGTCTGTTTTTTCTATATTCCCTCAACCCTCCTCATTTGAGCCTGGCTTAGAAAAGAACTCACTCTACAGGTAGTTAGGTGTCGTGGAGACCTGTGTGGGCAACCTGAGGGGCAGGTGGAAGGAGAGGAAAGAAGTGGCAGAAGAAGGGCTGGAGGCTATGGCAGTCCACAAGTCTTACTTGCTTCTTCCCAGTGAACAGCTCCTCCTGGCTTTGTCCCAGAGCTCTCTGAGGTTTCAGGACAATTAAATTCCAGCCAGGTGAGTATTACTTTGTGCTGCTGTTTCCATGTCAACAAACAGATAAGGCAACAAGAGCCCAATGTATTGGGAATAGGAGGAAATGGTGTTATAAAATCCAGCTGCATTCGAACTTCTAGGAGAACAGTGAATTTTTAGTTTCATAGAGAATTGCCCCTTTGTTTAAAATGAGAAGACCAGGGCTTCTCAGAAGTACATCACCAGTGCAGGGTGACATAATTGTGAGGCTATTTTCTCTGATTAAAACTTGTTCCATGCCCCTCTGCTCCAGATCCACTAAGCCCTACAGATTCTATCCATAAGTAGCCTCAGAATGTTCACTTCCCATCTTAGAGCCTCCTGTTCCAGTGGTGGCCACAGGTCAAGTTATTATCATCTCCGAGGGAGACGCTCCCTACGTGGTGGGCAGAGGAGCTTCTACTGTGCTTTCTTCTCACTCTTCCCTGTACTGCCAGAAGGCTGCACAGTCTGGAAGACAAATTGCTATTCTCTGTAGGAACAGACAGGATGATTCATGCTGTGTGGTACGTAATTAAGGTCTGTGAACTCAAAATGAGCAAACCAGGATGTTAGTAATCTCGGTAGAGGAGTGGCTTGAGAAGGCAGCCATAGCATACCCTTTACTTTAGTCTCTTTCAGGTAGGACAGTTCAACTTCTCCAAGATGAGGGAACTTGCCTAAAATAGCAATGCTTTCCAAGTTTTTGCTCTCCTACTTCTTGGTCTATCTCTTCGATATGACAAAATAATATATACATGCTTTTTTAAAATTTTACTGCTGAGAAACTAGGCTTTTTCTCTCATCCCTTGTGCTTTGGAGTACTCATTTGACCTAATTACCAAAGACCTACATTGTACCAAATGAAGAAGCACTTCAAAGCCATGTATGAAGCCAGCATGGTTGTTGCTTTCACAAAAGCCCACAATTGGATTGGGGAGACAGATATGCAAATAAATCATATGGATACTTATCTGGTAAGGGTAAGATGACAATAACCATGCTGAGCTTGCCATTGGTGTTGTGAATGTGAAGAGTTAATGTATATAAATCACTGAGTAGTGTGTTTGGCACATATCAGATACTTACTATAAACTAGAGAGGTGTTAACAAAATCTAGTAAGCATTCTAACCAAGGAATAACAAGAAGTCATGAAAATACAAAGAAGGGTGACACTATGCCCGACATTTGTTGTTTCATGAACTGGACATTTGTCGTTTTATGAACTGGACATTTGTTGCTTTATGCTGCCCAGCAAGCACATGACCTTTCTTTGGCACCACCATCCAATTTCCTTGGACAAGGCCTTGTCCCCCTCGCTCAGTCCATTTGTTCCTGGGGGAGTTTACTCCACTTGTGGCTGCATAGCATGCCGATTAACCTCTTCAAAGCTTTAACAGAGTCTTACAAGGGGAGCCTAAATACTAAATAATAGTGCACTCAAAATGGAAAGATCATTTTCTTTTGTGATTTTTTTCCCTAAATTGCACAGAAGTAAGAGAAGAGAGACAAGACAAGAACCTGGATACCAACTTGTAAAACCATCCAAGTGAGCATTTTGAGGCAGTAATGAGCAATATTCTATTATTAAATTGTTTGCATTTTTGTAATGTCAGTCCTTTCCATCTCTTCAAACCTATCATAATTTGGCAAACAACACAGGGATCTAGCATTTTGATCAAAATTCTTACTGCTGTAATCCCAAACAACTGAGCACACAACTTAGAGGAAGGAAGATTTATTTGTTCACAATTTTGGAGGTTTTAGGGTTCAGTGCGTGTCAGTTAAGTCTGTAGCGCTCAGGGCCTGTTGGCAGGAAGCAGAGAGAGGGAGAGAGCTAGGGCTCCACTCTGCCACCATGGTGACCACAGCAAGAGAGCGAAAGAGGATTCGAGGACACAAGCAGAGTCCCTAAATCTACACCCCAAAGACTCACTTCCTCCATCTACACCCCCTGTCCAGGTTACCAACCAGTAAATACGTTATAGTAGATTTTCCACTAACGAGATTACACCCTCATGACTTAAGTATATAAACTCTGAACATTAATAGAGAGGCTCCTCAGGGGACATGCTACATCTGCATAACATTTAGCATGACTATTTCTGATTTTTTTTTCTGAAAAGTGAGGGAAATATTATCACAGAGTACAACTGCAGCAACTTGCTGGATTAGCAAACTGATTCATATACCAAACCATCTCAGGGAAGCAAAAGTCCAGAGGGACACATGGCCAGGAGAGTGTCAGTTACATATGGGAGATGTCAAAAAGTTGGATGGGGAGAGGACAGAGGATATCCCTAGGGCATGGAATAATGATGCAAGCCAGTTTTATCTATTCTTCGTGGGAGGGGGTCCCCTGGATGATCCGGGGTTTTATTTTAGATCCTGCTCAGGTATAGTTGAAGGTTGATGCAATGGAGTCCAGTCTGTTTAAACCCTTCACCTAGTTCTGAACTAGGAATACAAGAACCAGTGCTTCAACATATAGGCACTACCAGGATTCATTTTAATGAAATGAGCATTAGAGGATTTGTTAGAACTTATCTTTCAATTGCATGCATACTGCATCATAACAAAAACTGTATTTGTAACCAAAGATCACAGTCAAGAATTTGAAAAATGACACCATAAATACACCATGTTCTCTCCTGACCCAGAGCCTCCACAGATGCTATTTCCTGTGGAAAGATTTGCCTCAAACTCTTTGCCTGAGAGGAGTTTCTATCCACTCTTCTAATATCAACTTCATCCATGCTGTGATCCCAAAAGCTTGAGCAATGTAGGGGGATACAGATATAAAGGACTGGCTCTCAGGCGCTGCTGAGAAGAAGCCAACAAACCCAACGGGGAGGTTAAAAGTAAAAGCCTTATAGATCCAGGATGGCTCCCAATCACACCAAACCAAAGAGGATGGGGTAGGGAGGATGGTGGGAAGCTGAGCCTGCAGAAGTCCCTAAGCCATCACAGTGTGGCCAACAGACTTCTTTGATATACTCGGGCCCACAGTGAAGGACAAACAGAATGTTAACAAAGCTAAGGAAAGGATGTCATATTTAGAAAGCTGGCTCAGCAGCCCAGGTGAGAGACTGTAAGCATAACTGGAAAGGTAGCAGCTGTAGGGCTGGAGAGGAGGGACAAACTGAAGGGGAGAGATGTTAAGTGGGGAGAATCTAGAAGACTCGATTACAATGCAGTCTATCTCATGTGTTTATTAGACACTAAATAATTGTGAATGGGCATTTTATAGTTGACTTATATAGACTCCAGGGCCAACTTTAATAGGATTAGGGCCTTGAGATTGATTGAAAACATTTTTTAAAAGTACTGTTTTTGCCTACTAGCATTAAGTATGTACACACGTACACACACACACACACACACACACACACACACACACACACACACACATTTTTTCCCCTATTCAATGACAAAGAAAAGTTATTAGCCTCGGTGACTAGTATGGATACAGTTAGGATTATAGAATGGGATGAACCTAAAGCTCTTAATTGGAAGGTAAAGAAACTACGGTCAGAACTACATTGTATTACAAACTAGGAACAATAGCTACAATCAGAACTCAGGTCTTTAGGCAGACACAGGAGGGTTCTGTCCCCTTTACCATGCATGGCCAAAGGTGTCATTTCTACCCATAACTCACGTGAGTCTCCTCTTTCCATATTAGCAAGACCAAGGAACTTCCCTGACCTGAGGCTATTCTGTCTCACTGCCATCAGCTCTGGGGTGGGGGACAACACCCCATCACCCTTCAATGACTAAGCAGGTCACTGCTGAGTGTCCTGACTCCAGAAAGCAGTTCAAGATGCATGCAAAGTAGAGGGAAAGAACAGAGATTAGGGTTATGGTAATTTCAATAAAAGGCAAATATTCAAGGTAATTTTGTGAAAAAGTGAAAGAACTTAATATGAACTTAATACCTGTTCATACAGAACATTCTAAGATATAGGGACTGGGAAGAAAGCCACTCCAATGACCATGAGAGGGTCACCTGGTAAAGAGAGGCAGCCCAGGCCAGGAAGAAAGACCAATAGCTCAGTCTAGGATAAGTTAAATTTGCAAAGAGGGCAAGATGTGTATGTGTGGAGATTTCCTGCTGATGTGTTACTTGGGGGAAATGTTTTATATCACCTAAGACAGTTTTATTTCCACTTTGAGTCAGAAAGACAAGCTTAGCGGTTACAGTAAGAGGGCTAAGGGTCTAGAGGAGGAGTGCAAATTGCAGGGGAAAACACTGATTATACTTTTTTTTTATCATCTGAGTTGATACCTGAGAAACCTGCGCTATCTCCTCATATATCCAAGCTAAAGAATAGAAGGGAGAGGGCTGAACCAACCTGGGCACTTTCTTCTCTTTTTTTTCTGATGCATCAAAACTGATACAGCAGGAAGCTGCTACTCAAAAGTGCCCTGCTGTGACCACCAGGCCTGGCGGCCAACCTCACACCCCAGTCAGGTTTTTATGCAGCTGCTCAGCCTGAGAAGCACATTCAAAGAGACTGCCTGCAGAGGTTTGCCCATGCAAGGGAGAGCATATTTGGAAGTGCTCACAACTGCTGATGGAGCTGGAGGAAGGCTGGAAGGTTGCCAGGGTAGGGCTGCTGACAGGAAATTTTGAGAAAGTTGTGGAGAAGAGAAACTAAAGAATGGATAATGGTTGGATCTGACTTTAGGTTCAGATACTAAGATCAACATGGGCAAGAGGATAGGAGGAACATACAAAAGCTTCTTTAATTCCCTTAATGGAATTTCTGCAAGAGACAGACCTTCCCTGCAAGAGAATTACTTGGGAGAATTAGAGAGACTCAAGGGACTGGACATTTACGAAGTCACCATCACTTACTTCCTACTAACACACAGACTCAGAATCTCCATGAATAGGAAACTGAGCCCAGAGAGATCACATGCCCTACTGGTCTTCCCACAAATGGCAGAATTCACAAATATGCTCAGGGCCACAGATATGGGCAAGGTAAACATTAATCTCCAAATTGTGATGAGGTACTGTAGAAATCTAATAAATAGTAGCATTGGTTGTATAGGTGAGAACAGGAAATATCTATAATGAAATACACGCAGCTGAAAAAACTTATATTCCATATAAAATGGAGTGGAGACCCAAAACATGGGCCCATCTGAAATAATGCTGCTTCCCCACTCACGTTATTTCAACTCTCTGCTCTTGTAGAGCTGGCCTTCTTGTAGAGCTCAGTCTCCTACCACCCCATCTGGGTTCTGGCCTGGCCCCTAGAACCACAGCCAACTCTTGCCTTGAAGCAAGCTGTTCGGCAAGAAAGTCTACCCTGCTTCTCTGTATTTGAAGTATGATTGTTCAGGGATGGGGTCTTACCTCTCCACCTGGCTCCTCTGTACTCCTCTTTCCTTGGCAGGGTCTTGACCTGCATCACTGTTGCCAATCAAGGTCACAAGATTCACCCTCTCCAATACTGAGACACAGCACCCTGGCTTTCGCCCTACCTACCATCTCCAACCTCTGCATGAGCCACAGACTAATCAGCGCACCATCCTGTCCTTTGCAAAATCTTGACCCCCAAATTCTGAGCACAGACTGTGTACTCAGGTCAATTGTCCATCTTGCCTACTGTGGCTTTCTACCCCTTCTGATTGTGTTCTCTCCTCTAGGTTTATAGCATTTATTTGTCTTGTACACCATTTTTATGCCTCATTGCCTCCCAAATTTCATTGTCCTGTCCCAAATAAGGCAGTAACTTTGACAGCCTGCTTTTGGCAGCAGCACAAAAGAAAGTAGAAACTAAAATTGAAGGAAGAAACAGGGCTTCTTTTTGAAACAGTTACTGATATGCCTAAATATGAAACCTAAGAGGGAGGAAATTCTACAACCCATAGGTATTACGCAGGGTAGGCTAGTTTGTGCTGCAGTTAAACTTACCTGAAAACCTCAGTGGACCAACACAAGAAACATTTACCTCTCCTCTTTGTACATACATTCAATGGTGTTTAAAGATGGTGAGAATCTGCTCTAAGGAGGAAAGAGGCTGAAGGAAACCTAACTCCCTATAGCATCTTCACCAGGAGTATGTGTCTCTCGATGCCTGTCAGGTGAAAAGACTGGAGAATCACAGGGGCTTTCAGCGCCCAACCTGGAACCAACACACATCACTCTCTCCCTTGGCTCACTAGCTAGAAAGGAAAAAAGGTCCTGCCTTTGTTTGGAGAAGTCCAGGTCCTCCATGCTTCTGAAAGGGGAGGAGAACTGCACATTGAGAATACTAATAACCGTCTGGTGCACAACGATTTCAGCTGAGGCAGCTCTTGAGGCAGTTTGGGGATCGCTGCATTAACTATAAGGCTAACACACTCTCAGTTGTTACAATGCTTCTCATTTTATGTTGACAATAAACAAAGTGGCTCGCAATACATGTGATAGGAAATTCTATGGTCATCTGATCAATATGGATGAATAGGATGATGGAATGATAGAAGCTGAGAATAGGGAAGGTATCAGAGATCGAAAGTGCTATTGTGATTTTATTTCACTGTTCTGTTTTGTTTTATTTTCAAAGTTTGCAGAGAATTATTGTCAGTTTTTAAAGTGTACCTTATATTTAGCGGATCAAAATTTAAAATGAAATATTTACCTCTCATTTTTACTTGTAAGACCATATAATATTCCAAAGCTTAAAATAGCAAAGATGTCCTTATTTTCACACTGAGGATTGAACCCAGGGACATTCTACCTCCAAGCTCCACCCTCAGCCATATTTTATTTTGAATCAGGGTTGTGCTAAGTTGCTGATGACCTTGTTAAATTGCTGAGGCTGGCCTTGAGCCTGAAATCCTCTTGTCTCAGTCTCCCAATTACTAGGATTACAGGTGAGTGCCACCATGCCTGGCTGTCTTTGTCAAAGCAACTTTTCATATGATAGCAGGCTTACAAATTGTGAAATCATCTTTATCAGTTTTTATCAATAATGTGGTTTAATTTTAGAGTGTCACCCACACGTCTACATATATTTAACTTATAATCACTGTCCTTTTCAGACAAACCCATAACCCAGGGCATTATTAATTATGAAGGAGTTTAACTAGACCTAGCATTAAAATCCTTTAAACTCTGTATAAATTGAACATTCTGCAAAAATATACTAAGAATAACTAGAAAAGAAAGCTGCTAAGCTTCCCTTCACTGATTCTTGTTCTTCTTCCTCATTTTATGTGTTAGAAAAAAAGTTGTTGATTATTTATTTACCTTAACTTATGAACATGGATATTGACGCTTGCAAGAATAGAGCTCTCCAGTCCATCTTCTGGCTGAGAACATACCAGTGGCACACAAGCCTCATCTCATCTCAAGAAATCATAGCAGAGAAGCAGCAGGAAATAAAACAAGCAAATATTTGCTCTGATTTCACAGAATGAGCTTGATCATGCCATGTTTCCTCTGTTGAAATGATGACAGATATGAAGTGCTTTTCTAAGCATTAATCCTCAGCACTGGACACCTGTGGTTTTAAGTTACCTTCTGAGAAAAGTGCTCTGCTACTTTCTACACATGCTGAAGCCCAAGAGAGGGCTGGTCTGTAATCCAGGACTTAGGAAGCTGAAAGAGGAGGATTACAGGTTCCAGGTCAGCCTCAGCAACTTAATATGCGACCCTCTGCAACTTAGCAGGACTGTTTCCAAATAAAAACTAAAAAGGACTGAGAGTGTAGCTTGGAGGTAGAATGTCCCTGAGTTCAATTCCCAGTACAAAAAAATACATACAAAAAAAAATTAAAAAACTGATACATTAGCCCCTCCTTATCTGTGAGGATATGTTCCAAGACCTTCTGTGTATGCTTCAAACCACAAATAGTACCAATACTACATATGCATATATGCATATGTAGTATATATATATGCAGTAGCTCATACATGCAAACCTATGATAAACTTTTAAGTTAGGAACATTAAGGGGTTGATAATAATACCTAATAATAAAATATAACAACTATAATAATATGCAATAATAAATTTTTCTTTAATTTTTTCATTTAATATTTCTGAACCATGATTGACCATGGTTACTGAAACTATCAAAAAGAGAACCACAAATAGGGGAACTACTGTGCTTTTTAACCCTGGGAGCTCATATATGCTACAGGTTTTTAAAGATTACTCTCACATAGTTGATAAAATTGTGACTATAATTTTGGTAAAAAAATGAAATGGTTCCTTCAATATCACCTGTTTTTCTATTTCCGGACCTACATTATACATTCTCCAATAAGCTATTTAATAAGACAGCACTTACATTTCACAGAAAACACATGCTACATGTTATACATGTATCACTAATAGCATAATTCAGGTATTTTCAAGAGATCAAAAGTTAAAATGCTTTTATCTGATATTGTGGAAAACTAAAAAAAAATAAAATAAAAATTATAAAATTCTCTCCTCACTGATTTTTCTAAATATATTCTCTGTTAAGGGAGAATAAAATATAATACTGCTTAAAGAGAGACTTGAGATGAAAATATATTTTGAAAACAAATCAATTCACAAAATTACTGTACTTGAATAGATACCAATTTTGTAAAAGGAAAAACTGAAGGAGAAAGATTATGTGACTGTTCGAGTTTTAAAGTTGATTTGTGGATAGAGTAAGAAATAAATGATTTTCTTGTAGCATCAATTCAGATAATTGATTCAAGATTTTCTTGATACTTATCTTCTACAGCTCCATAAAGACTGAAATGTTTATTTATGTGCACATTGTAAGAAATGTTCTATAGAGAGTTTTAAAAACCTATTTTTTTTTTTTTTTTTTGCAAAGCGTTTCTATGTACATTTCAAGTCTACCGTATCATAACTAGATTTTTTTTCTTTTTATCTCCCTTTCTAAAGGATTTTCATAGGACGCAGGTAGGGAAGAAAAATAAAATTTCGTCAAGGTCAGCTCTGATCTGGAAAGAGGGAAAAAAAAGAACTTTAACACAGAAGAAAAATAAAATAGATCTTTAAGGGCAGAGGGGAGTCACTGTATCATTTTGCTTTATGTGGTAGTAAAGAAAAAGTTACCAAGTTTTTTTGTTGCTTGAACAAGGATAGGGATTTTCTTATGAGGCTTTGAAAGGTTCTGTAGTTGGAAAGAAATGTGAGAAAAACAATAACTTGTGCTGCTGAATGATTGTTGTAAGGCTCAGCACCTTCAATAAAATGATGCTTTGGTTCAATTTCCAGTCACATCCAATTCTCATTACAAGCAGCTAAATCCCATCTCTCTATAAGCCAGACTATCAGAAGGAGCAGCTTTATGCATTGAGTTTTGCAACACACACTTACATCTGGTATAGCTCAGGTTACAAAACAAACTCTAGGACATTTTCCCCATGATGAATACCAGGATTGGATGCCAAACTTCAAGGAGACCAGGAGCAGGGAAGTAAAGTGAACAAAGTATCTTGAAAATAAGAAAGAAATCTTGTTGCTTTTTGAAAACAGAATTTTCCAGTTTCGGGTCTTGCATAAAAAACATTTTGTGTCAAAGAAAAGAAAGAAAGAATTTCTGAGAGTTTTATTGAGAATTCATGAGGAAGAAAATTATAGGCAATAGGTTAAAAAAAAAAGTCACTAGAGTAGAAAACCCAAAAGCCAACTTAATAATTTCCATACCTTTCATTCTTTTCAGGCTATTTTCCAATATTCGATATTGCCGTATTTCCTTCCGGGATCTGATGAGAAAATTAAGTTAAATGCAAATGCAGTTGAAGATTCCAGACTGCACATGGGAATCCAGATAAGAAGGTAGAGATGCCAATAATGAATGCCAAGGCTCAGAGGGCAAGCTCTAAGCCAAGGCGACCCTCACCTTCCTAGGAAAGGGGCCAGTGGACAGGCTCCTCAGACAGCTTCACCCTTTAAAGAAAGCTCTGTTTAGGAGTGAAGAGTCCCTCTAGCAGGCAGAAAGATGAACGCCACTTTTAAAGAAAATAGGTCAACAGATATGACAGGATTAAAGCAGGAATTTGTCAATTTTTAAGACAAGCAAGCTGAAAAAGGAAGGCAGAATTCAAGGATATACGAAAATGGTGTGTTTTCTTTTTAGTAGCGTGCTCTTTATTATACTTGAGTCTGTAGTTTGCTGAGCCTTCCGAATGTTGGCTTCCTTTTAAGACTTACCTAAATCCAAGTAATTAACTGAAGAGCACATCTTTATCTGTACTTCTCTTGAACAGATGCAAAAGGTACTCCAGAATAGGCTAAATGAAGGGAACTTAGTTGACAGAGCTAGGGGGAAAAAAAAAAAAACAGCAACCTTTCACAAAGGAATGGTTTGAGGATTAAAATGAAATGACACTTGTGTGAGGCGACAGCAATGATAGTGACAGGCAGTGGGAATTCAGTTATAGTGACACTGGAAATATCAACCCTCAACTCACATGTTAGATCCAAGGAGTAGAGGGCAAAAATGGCCATAATATATTCTGGTGAGTGTCTCCAACCAAGAAGTAGAACCTATTTGTCCATTTATGAGTTTTGTATGACTTGCTCTGGCTAACAGAAAATGGCAGAAATGATATTGTGCCAATTATGAGCATAACTTAAAAGAATGTGCAGCTTTCCCCCCACATACACACATTTCTTTCTCTCTCTCTTTCTCAGAACCTGCCATCTCTGTCTGAACAAGCCTCAAGCATGGGCCAGCCTTCCAAATAACGAGTCATGGCACAGTTATTGCTATAGCTCTATCCAACAACCAGCCAGTGCCCCAGAGCAGCGCCAGCTGGCTGACCAGCAGCTGACCACAGATACACATGTGAGCCCACTTGAATCAGAACTGCTCAGCTGATCCCAGACCAAACTGTTGGCATACAGAATGATGAGCTAAACAAATAGTTGTTATTTCATGCTCAGAGTTTCAGGGTAATTTGTTAGAAACAGATAATGAATAGAATCCACATTTTCTAAGAAACTTTACATAAGTATTACTAATCGATTTACCAAATTGTCATTGAGTATCAGCTAGGTGCCAAGCATGCTAACAGCTTGAGAGACCCTGGCACACAATGTGTGGCACGTAGTGTACGTGGCAGTGACAGGAAAGCTTGGCCAGAGGACCCGAGTGGTGACTTCAAGTGAGGTGGCAGGAGGCAAAGAGAAGAGGAAAGGTATGAGGACATGAAATGGCCAGGTATAAGCAGCAGGAATTTATAGTAGCAGAAAATAAGGTTTAGTCATGGAATGGCAAAAAATGAGATGTGTGCAGTTAGGAAGAAGCTGACCAGGGAAGGCTGCTCTGCAATCCTCCTGTCTCAGTCTCCCAAGTACTGGCATTACAAGATGTGTGTCACCATGCCTGGCTTAATTTTGCATTTTTAACATGTAAACTCAGAAGTTCTGGCACAGGTTTTCCATGGACCACACTGGGCAAATGTCACTGTAGATAACGAGATGTCTCCTACTGAGGTTCTTAAAAAGAGAACAAGTCTTTTTAAAATTTTTATATTCTCCAATTTATTTTCGAACCAGCATTTAAAACTGGTCTTTTTTTCTGCCTGTGATCTGGTAACTGAATGTGAAGCATTCAGAGAAAGAAACAAAAAACAAAAAAACTTGAAGTAGGAGAGTTGTGATAAGGATGAGTATCTGTACGTGGAATATTTAGGAGGCTAAATTGCCAAGGATTTTTGTTAATTGGAGGGAAGGAGGGGAAGGCAAGGGGAAGTGTCAAAGAGAGCACCCAGACAAAATATCCAAAAAGCTCTGGTTTGAAAGTTAGCTATGTGGATTTCAAAGTCACCAGTGTGAAGGTCGTAAATCAATCATAAGAGTTGGAGAGATTGCCCAGGAGAGTGAACAGAGCAAGAAGGAAGAGAACCAGAATCCAGAGACTTGCCGATAGCTAAAGGACATGAAGATAAAGAGCAGTTTAGGAAGCCTGAAGAAATTGCCACAGGTAAGAACAACATGGAGAGAGTGACCTTATAGCATCAATGACCATAAACCAGCACTGCTCCAGGGTATGATCTCCCCACTTAAAATTTAGAATGTGTCAGGTTTCTTCTGATCATTGCCCATCCAGTTTACACTAGAGCTTTGGATGCAGAAGACCGCAAGGATAGAGTTTTGGATGAAAAGCCATGTGGAAGTAAGAATGTGAAAGGAAAACTGATATGACCCTTTTAAGAAAGTGCGAGGTATGCAGAAAATTATAAGAATGTGGTAAACTATAGAAGTATTTAGGAAATCTGGTGAACAAGCCTTCAATCTCCCTGTCCATAGATAATTTTAAATCAATATATACAAAGTAATAAAATTTGTCATTTCATCCAAAACTTTGGCAACCTGCATATGGATGATCACTCTCAGGATTAGCAAGATTTTTTTTTTTCTGTAAAGAGCCAGATAAGAAATAGTGTTGGCTTTGTGGATCATACAGTCTTTGCCTTGGCCACTGAGTTCTGCCTTTGCATGGTAGCATGAAAGTAGCCTTGGGTAATATATGAATGTACAAGTAATTTGTCCCACAGGCTATCATTAGCCAAACCCTGATCTATACCATAACTGTTTGTGATTTCATTCTGCTTGTGACTATACCATAAATTATTGAACCAATTTCACATTAAGAAGCATATCCCAAGGAGATTTTCAAATGCTTAAAAATACGTCTAATATAGCCTTATATATACTATATGAGAAAGCAGAAATAATCCAAATGTTCATCAAAAGAAGACTGAGAAAATTTTGGTATGCATAATAATTTATTTAAAAACTTAAATGGTAAAGTTAAAACAATAAATGTCTTTTCATTTCTTTCCTGAATTATCTTACCCCAATTCAGATCATTTTTTTTCAACTGCAGAAATTTCATTAAAAATTTTTCAGGAGCAATTATAACATGTATGTTCATGTTATTTTTATTTAACCAAGAAGGGAGGAAATATATATATATATATATGTATATATATACATACATATATGTATATATAGATATGATTATAATACAATATCTAAGATTATGTAATCTATAAGATTTATTCAAATTTCTCCAAATTATTTTCGCCCCAGGTTCTGGGGACTAAACCTAGGAGCACTTTGCCACTGAGCTACATCCCCATCCCTTTTAATTTTTAATTTTGTGACAGGTCTTGCTAAGTTTTATAGAGTGGCTTTGAACTTGGAATCTTCCTGCTTTGGCCTCCAAAGTAGTTGGGATGATGGGCATGTGTCATCATGCCCAGCTACAAATGCTCTTTTTGTTTCAGGACCCAATCCAAATATATATATATATTCTTTAATGTTTCCTTAGTCTTCTTTAATGTAAAATGGTTCCTAAGTCTTTCTTCGTAATAATCTGGACAATTTTCATGAGTTCTGGTCAGGTATTGTGATATCCCATTACCAATGAGCTCACCTAATGTCCAGACCTTGGTTTCTAAGTACCATTATCCAAGAAAAGAATGCCACAGGTTCACAGGTTCCTGGAGAAACAGCGGAATTCAGAGTTTGGGCAGGGGAAGTGAAAGATGAGCTTGGTATATCTTGTCAGGAAATTTAAAAAATGCTTAAAAAAAAGAAGAAGAAAAAGGAAAGGATGTACATATTCAAAAGAGACACGGGTGCCGACTTGAATGGTATTCTTTTTTTGTGTTTAGTAATGGGGATTAAACTCCACTCTACCTCTAAGCTACACCCCCAGCCTTATTTTATCTTATATTTGAAAAGAGGGTCTGCTAAGTTGCCAAGAGCCTCACAAAGTTGCTGAGGCTGCCTTCACACCTGTGATCCTCCTGTCTCAGCTGAATGGGGTTCTAGAGGTCAAATCTGGGAACACCAAACAATAAAGCGAGTCATGACTGTAATGCATTGTGACACGGAACAATGGAATCACATAAGGATTGCATGTCTGCACTAAGATAAATAAGTGAATGAACAAATAAGCAGGTGAATAAATAAATACAGGAAAAGGGGAACTTTTCCTTACTATAAAATTCTAACTAATCTCTATAGATTAACTGATTGATGATTAAAACAGAAAATTACCATTTGTAAAACACCAAAGTAATAATTGTTTCAGGCAAGAATCAACAGATATGCTAAAATTATTAGGAAAGTTCTGATTAACAGTAGGATTTTTTATTATTTATTATTTTTATTTTTTAATTTTTGCGGAACTGGGGATGGAACCTAGGGGCATTCTACCTCTGAGCTACACCCCCAGCCTGGTTTTTTATTCTTTATTTTGAAACAAGGTCTCACTAAGTTTTGTAGGGTCTGGCTAAGTAGTTGAGGCTGGCCATGAACCTGCAATCCTCCTGTCTTAGCCTCTCAACTACTGGGATTACAAGCATGTGCCACCACATCTGGCAAAAACAGGATATTTAAATGCATTAAAATCCTTCCCCTATGAGACACTTATTAAGTACAAAACAATATAGTAGCTGTGCATCGAAGAAACTTGGTAGACAACCACTTCCACCACATGATCAAAGCTAACATTTTCAGTAACGGAACAAATCAACATCTAGAGCCTTCTGATATGATGAACTGAGAAGGTCACAGCCTCACTTTTGGGCATCCTTGCCAAAAATGCAAAGCTAAATTTAAATAGGAGGGAACATCCAAGAAAACGTATTGACTATCAGAGCCTGGTCGACCTAGTGTTAGACACTCAGGGTACGCTCCTACGTGTTAGCTGCACTTCCAGTCTGGACTTCATTCAGTTCGCAGAGAGATTCATTTAAGGACTTTTAAGAAGAAAAATTGCAGGATGAGAGCTGCGCCTCAAGGAGATTACACTGGCAGCAGAGGGTCAGCCGCAAAGTGCAGGCAGTGGAAATGAGAGCTCGGCGGGCATTGATGCCTGCGAGGGTACTATTACATTATTTCAGGCACAGAGTCATAATCATCCCAACTAGGGTAATGGCCACAGAAATAGAGGAGATGAGAGCAAGCAGAGGAATACTATGAAGAATAATCAAGATGATTTTCCCACTCATTGGCTGTGAAGGAGATGGAGAAGGAGGGAAGGGAAGTCCCTACTCACTAAGCCCAGCACGTGGGCGTCTAGGCAGGAGGCAGGCAGTGTAAGAAGGGGTAATGCAGTTCTAGTTTGGACACATATTTGAAGTCTTCTTGAGATATGCTGAAGAGAGTGTCCAGCAGGCAGCAGGCAAGAGGGAAACTGTAGTTTGGGAAAGAAGGGTCAGATATATAGGAATATATAAGAATGATCACATTTGACAAGGAGCTGAGTTTAAAGAGAATATATAACCTGTCCAGTGTTGCAAAACAAGTGAGGGGAGATCCAGTATCTAAGCCTAACTCTGGTCAGTTCCGAAGCTTCTGTGGCCCATATGAAGTTCCGTGTGAACTGGGATTCTCCAAGGGGTTGAAAATAATTGCAAATCTCTACAACTGACAGTACCTAAGTGTACATACACAAAAATACAATTTATATACACAATTGTAAGCAACGCATTAAAAAAAGAACAGAACAGGTGAAGTTCCCTTTTTATGAGCTTCATACCAAAATAAGGACTATGCTCAGTCTCCCAGAGATTTTTTTTTTTTTGTACTAGAGGCTGAACCCAGGGGTATTCTACTTCCAAAGTATACCCCTAGCCCTATTTTATTGTTTACTTTGTAACAGAGTATCACTAAGTTTCTGAGGCAACTCTCAAACCTGTGATCTTCCTTTCTCAGCTTCCCAAATACTGGAATTACAGGGGTGTGCCACCATGCCCGGCTCCTCCTAGGGATTTTCCATAGTCACTCTGACTGTCACAGTTGAGTGAACCTCAGTGATTATGCACTCAAACAACAGCATGTACAGTTCAGGTATCTGCTCCTGCACATTCAGATATGTATATATAAATTAGGTGGGAAAATCACTGGTGTAAGTAATTTAATTTCCACTAGGTCTCTCAGGATATCTTAAGAGCAGTCGGGAGCTAGACTCTTTGATCTCAACTCCCCATATAAATGTGCAAAACATTGCCTCCTGAATAACTCCTTTCAGGAAGTGTCTCATCCCTGGGATAAGTCAGAATCCATATGCAGCAGCATAACCTGCATCAGCTCTGAGGCTGGGCAAAGGACCAGGACACTACCTACTGGACCCATGGACAGGAAATAGGGGCCCCTGGAGACGCTGTTTGCAGCAGGTCCCCTTGGTGGAGAAGAGCTGTTCTAGAGCTCGGAATCTCCTCTTTGCTATAGGAGATGATACAGCTAAAAGAGGCTCAGCCTCCCTACAGCAAAGGTCAAATGAAAGAGAACAATGCCTTGCGTGTTAGCCAATGCACTCAAAAGATTGCATGAAGACATGCTGAAATAAGGAAACTTATCCCCATTAATTTTTTTTCTTATTTCCAATACCTGTAATAACAATGAAATAGATATATGCATATTGGATAAAGTACACTAAAAAGACAGATCCCTTACATAAATACAGTGCTTGTCTCAAATTTACCCCAGTCAAAGTAATTGCATTCTTAAATCCTTCCTAACCACAGTTCGTTACGTACTCCAAGGAAGGTTCTTCATTATTACTGTTTATTTATTTATGCTCCTGAAAAGGAATTTAAAAAATCATCTCTAATTCACATACTCTCTACCTTCTTGCAATTATAATACAAATTTACTTAAGACACTGCTTGCCTCCAACAACCATATTTTCAAGATAGACACTCCCTCAGATTTGTTAGTAACAGCTGCATGCTTTGGAATTGAGCAATGTTTCAATTAAAGGATTACAGCTCCACAGCTACAGGGGGAGAGACTGCGAGCTGGGGCTGGAAACTCTCCTCAGCATTCTTTCCCTCTGATTGTAGTTTGGCTCAGGTCATTTTTGCCCCTTTTCCTATCCTTTTTCTATTTTCTGTTGGATAGAATTACAAATTACAGAGTGAAAGAGCAGTCCCCCCTTACCAGGGAATTTATTCTTTCGGGTCTACCCTTTCATTTCCAAGCTGGTTCCCAGCCCCAGCCTTGGTGAGATCTGTACCTTCATTACTCCTGGCAACTCCCCAAGGTCCAAAGTCTGCTAGAGAGCTACCTGAACACCAGCCCCTTCCAGAAATGGCCTGCTCCCAATTTGCCTCATATACAAAGTTTTTCGAAATATTCAAGCAATAATTGAATGAAGAATGAGGGCAGGAACTAGATGTTGGACTTCACCGTTACCACATTCCCTTCTTGTCTCTACTGACTACCATGTAAATGTCTAAGTGTTCCAAAGAAGTTAATGAAAACTGGCACTTGGTGTACTTTTCCAAAAAATGACCAACTGAGAAAAGTGATAATTCTATAGAGAAAAATGATGACTTTCTCATCACTGATATGCTGGGAGCAGAAGGAATACATTAGTAATCCTGTTAGATAATCACAGACTTAACAGCTACTGGAGATAGTATTTGAGAGGACATACTTCAATACACAAATCAGTGCTGTTTGAGATTGAGGTAGAATTGCTTCTCGGTTGCAAAAACTCAAATAGATTTTTTTTTTTTTTTGTGGTACTGAGGATTGAACTCAGGGGCATTCTTCCCCCAAGCTATACCCCCAGCCCTATTTTTTATTCTTTATTTTGAAACAGGGTCTCTCAAGTTGCGGAGTGCCTCACTAGGTAGCTGAGGCTGGCCGCGAACCCAGATCTTCCAGTCTCAGCACCCCAAATGCTTGGATTATAAGAGTGTGTCACCAAGCCTGGCTCAAATAGGTATTTTTAAACTTGTCAGTAAGTGATAATCTAGTCGCTCAGAGAAATATCTTATAGGCATATAGATATTAATATGGTAATTGGAAAAAGATTAAAATGTATAGGTTAGAAGACTTGACCTTTGCAAATATAACTGTTTTGCTGAGACTAGAATTAAAAATAAAGTTAATGTTGTGGCATTTATTAGATAAATGATAGATCAGATTAATGAATTATTTAACATACCATGTAATGTTTTTAGTCTGTGTATGGGCATGAATGAGAAAGATTTCAAACATGTACACATGTTCCTCTGCCTTACAAATTCTAGAGGGCAACTGAATGGCAAAAAGGAAAAAGAAAACTACAAAACCTTCCTTTATTTATCTCAATTTTGACCTTATATATGGAAAAGGTGAAGGCTAATTCTGGCCAGTGTTTGTTCAATTCCTTAGCCTTCTGGAATAGATACTACCAATTTCTTAGCAATAAATGGTCATAACCATTTATTCCTATCAGAGCAGAGCTGTTTTCCTGATCAAAATATTATTACAAAAAAGTCCTTCTTATGCAGTACTGCAAAACATCTGCCATATTCAGGTTTTAAAATATGTTAAAAACAAC
>PVLC010006880.1:27852-66682 GCA_004027655.1 Graphiurus murinus
CACGCTTGTAATCCCAGCATTCGGGAGGCTGAGACCGGAGGATCCGGGTTCGCGGCCAGCCTCAGCTACCTAGTGAGGCACTCCGCAACTTAGTGAGACTTGGTTTCAAAATAAAGAATAAAAAATAGGGCTGGGGGCGTAGCTCGGAGGTAGAATGCCCCTGAGTTCAATCCCCAGTACCGCAAAAAAAAAAAAAAAACAAAGAAGAAACAAACTTAGGAGCTATTATCAGCATCTAAGAACTATGAAGAGATTACATTATTAGGGACAGATACACAAAAATGCATAGCAAATGAACATGCAAAATTACCTACTAGTGCAAAAAGGCATGGTATTTTATTGCTAAAAAGAACATGTCCCTCTCCATGGTTCAGTATTTCACTACCCCAACAAGGAGGGATTTACTTAGCTTTATTTATTAGCAACCACACAGGGCTAATTGTATGCTGAATCTGTTCCAAGTAATTTATAAATATCAAGACACTGAATATGTATAACAAATAAAATTTTGAGGTGAATACTGTTATCATGCCTATTTTATAGAAGGAAGAAATGAGCAAAGAAGCCAGGGTAGGAAGTCAGGTAGCTTGTAACAGGATCTCTATCTGAAAAGCCACACTGTTGTGCTGGTTGGAGATGGGTACCTAGCTCTGCAATGCAGCCATAAAAACAAACAAATAAAGGTAACTCAAAAATTGACGTTTATGCTGGGCACGATGGTGCACACAGGTAATACCAGTACTTGGGAGGCTTAGGCAGGAGGATTGTAGGTATGAGGCCAGCCTTGGCAACTTAGAAAGGTCCTGTTTCAAAACAAAAATCAAAAGAGCTCAGGGTATAGCTCAGAGGTAAAGCATCCCTAGGTTCAAACCCCAATACCACCAAAAAAGAAAAGAAAAATTGAGGCATATTCTGGTAGTCATTGAATATGCACTTTCTTTCCTGAATAGCTTTCATTTAAAACATAGGTGTGAATAATAGATTAAAGATGCTTTCATCCCCACACTGATAAAGAATATAGTGATTAGATCCATTTATATATAAATATACACACATACATATTACATTTAACAAATACAACTTCTCAAACGTAAATTTTCTGCATCTAAGAAATGCATTGGTAATAAAATCAGCATTATTTTCTTCTCTCCCTCCTCCTAAATATGATTTAATGTTTTAGTTGAATAGCTAGGTGTTAGGTGTAAGAATCAATAAGAACCTCCAATCCTTCACTCCAAAAAAAATTATAGGAATTTGGAAATACATAAAACTAAGAAAAAATAGGTTGTGGCTCCCTATAGAAAAGTACAGTCTGTACTAAGGAACTCACATCATTTTTCAGTGTCCACAAAACAAAGAAGCAAATATTGCTTCTTTATGTACTTTGTTTCATACCAAATAATGAACTGACTTTCAATGACATTAATAATATGCTCTCTTGCTGAATAATCACATCCCAGGAGCACAATCTTTTTTATAAAAAAAATCCCCTAACATTCATTTGAAAATTAACTTAGCACTCTCATTATACTGTTCCTATAGCCACTGAAAATTTCCAGCACATTATGGAAATTAATTAAGTAATATTTTACTGCTTTCTTTCATTTGAAAGTATTACAGATAACATTTTTTAAAGTGTTATTATCTGGGAGAATGGATAAAATAAAAATCTTGAAAAAAATATGTTTAGCTAATTTCAATACTGAGCACTGAGTAAATTCAGTAATCCACAAGTGACTAGAAGCTGCATGAAGGCAGATTTAAGTTTATTGAGAACTTGATGGAAAAACTAACACCCAGAAATTGGGTGTTACAATCAAGCCATTTTAAGGTATATTTAAAAGAGGAAGAAAAAGAAATGTATTTGCCATTTCAAGCAATCTAAATCATCTAGACATGTCTGTCTATAACTAAATGCTTTTGCTGACCACAGATGAACTCGATCATCCATCTCACCACCCGTAGCATATTTGCAGCATGCTCAGCCACATTGTTAATGGATTCCACATCCCTCCTCCTTTCATTTCAGGCCTAATTTCTCTTTTGCCATAGCTCATCAACCTCAACCCCAAAGGAAGACATATCCTTTTCCCTATGAAAACACACAGTCCCTCATCAGACCTTCTCTTTTATCCTAAAGTTGAATCTTATAATTGCTCTTCTGGAGCAATTATACCTGGATTGCATTAAAGATGCTCTTTTCAGATGGACATGATGGGACCTGTAATCCCAGTACTTGGGAGGCCGAGAAAGGAGAATCTGCAGGTTGGAAGCCAGCCTCAGCAACCTAGTGAAATCCTTTTTCCAAATAAAAAAATACAATAGGGCTAGGGGTGTAGCTCAGAGGTAGGATCCACCTGGGTTCCATCCCCAGTACCAACGATGATGATGATAATAATAGGAATAAGAACAGGAGGAGGAGGAGGAGGAGGAGGAGGAGGAGGAGGAAGAGGAGGAAGAGGAGGAGGAAGAAGAAGAAGAAAAAAAAGAAAAAAAAAAAAGAAGGATTCTCCTTTCACTAGCTTCAACTCACTTGAGCACAGGGTTCCAGGAGTTCCCACTCATTCTTTTACTGTTTCCCAAAATTAGGAGACTAGGGAATGGGCCAGGAGATGGAGGGAGAAAAAGGGGGAGGCTTTGGCATCCCAAGTTGTAAACCTTATAATACATTTAGAAAAGCGTCTGATGCCCCCTTCCCCATCAGCTCCCACCTTCGTCATTTTTCTCCTTCTCTTCCTCCTTGATTTTTTACTTTGATCTCATACCTTGATTTCTCACCTCATCTGAACAATGCTTTCTTACATTTTTAAATAATATATATTTAAAGTATATATCACAATGTTTTCTCATACATAAACATAGTAAAAATGATTACTAGAGTCAAATAAATTAACCTATTTATCACATCCCATTGCAAATGGTTATGTGAAAGAAGCAATAATTATTTACACACACTGATTAACATTTATAGTTAAAGTAGGCCAATAATGATGCTATATAATGATAAATGCCTAAGATGCTTTGTTGTTCCATTTATTAAAAATTTCTATTTTAATCACAGGTACTGTCTATAAATTCTTCAAAAAGTATCATAATTACTTCCTTGCAATAAAAAATAAAAATATCCTAGATATTAGTCCTCTATCAGAAAAGTAGCTGGCAAAAATTTTCTCCCACTCTGTGGGCTCTCTGTTGAGGTTCTTGATAGTTTTCTTTGCTGTGCAGAAGCTCTTCAGTTTAATGCAATCCCAATATTGATCTTCCTTTGAGTTGCTTGTGCTTTTGGGGTCTTGTTGAGAAAGTTTTTACCTGTGCCTATGTGTTGAAGTGTTGGTCCTATGCCCTCTTCAAGTAGCTGCAAGGTCTCTGGCCTGACTTCCAGGTCTTTGATCCACCTTGAGTTGACTCTTGTGCAGGTGAGAAAGTGGGGTTTATTTCCATTTTCCTGCATATGGTTAACCAGTTTTGCCAACACCATTTGTTAAAGAGGCTATCTGTTTTTCCAGTGTATATTTTTGGCTCCTTTGTCAAAAACAAATTAACTGTAAGTACATGGGTCTGTTTCTGAATCTTCTATTCTGCTCCATTGGTCTATGTATCTGTTTTTGTGTCAATACCATGCTATTTTTATTACTGTGGCTTTGTAGTAGAGTTTGAAGCCAGGTATTGTGATAACTCCTGCATGGTTCTTGTTGCTAAGAACTACTTTGGCTATCCTGGGCTTTTTGTTGTTCCAAATGAATTTAAGGGCTGATTTTTCTATGTCAGTGAGGACTGACCTTGGTAATTTCATGGGCATTGCATTGAAAGCACTCAAGAAAATAACAGCTAAGAAAACAAATAACCCAATAAAAAAATGGGCAAAGGATCTAAATAGACACTTCATAAAAGAAGAAATACAAATGGCCAAAAAATGCATGAGGAAATGTTCTACATCATTAGCAATCAGAGAGATGCAAATCAAAACTACCATGAGATTTCACCTAACTCCAATCAGAATGGCAATCATAAAAAACACGAACAACAACAAATGCTGGTGAGGGTGTAGAGAAGTGGGAACCCTAATACATTGTTGGTGGGATTGCAAATTAGTGCAACCACTTTGGAAAACAGTATGGAGGATCCTCAGACAAATGGGAATGAACCTACCTGTGATCCAGCAATACCACTACTGGGTATATACCCAAAAGAATGGAAACCAAACCATCAGACTGATGCACGTGTATCTATGTTTATAGCTGCACAATTCACAATTGCCAAACTATAATCAGCCAAGATGTCCATCGACAGATGAATGGATTATAAAATTATGGGATATGTACACAATGGAATTTTATTCAGTCATAAAGAAGAACAAAATCATGTTATTTTAAGGAAATGGATGCAACTGAAAAACATTATGTTAAGTGAGATTAGTCAGTCACAAAGAGTAAAAAAGCATATGTTCTCCCTAATAAGCAGATGGTAGGGAGAAGATGGGGCAAAAGAGGGACTCCAGATGAAAAAGGAGAAACCCTAGATAAGCAAAGAACTTGACTTAACTGAAGAGGATGGATGGGGGGGGTAGCACCCTAATGTACATGATGTACTTTCACAAATATATCAAAGTCAATCACTAAACTGAACTTGAGAAGGAGCGAGGGCGAGGGAGTAGGGTGAGAATTGGGGAAGGGGTTAAATGAAAAATGTGTGCATATATGCCTTTATCAGCTTGTACTTAACAAAGATGTATGATTACAATGCACAATTATTATAAACAATTAAAAATTAACAAAAAATAAATAAAATAAAAATATATTGTTCCACACCTATCTGCAGATTGAAAACATTGGCACAATTATCAAGAAAGGAAGTTTTGTTAACAACAACCATGGAATTAAATAAAATGATACTCTAAGGGTTTTGGCAAAGAGTTTCAAGTTTTCAAGTCTATGTTGGAAAAAATAGTCCTTAATAGTACCTGATACATAGAAAGCACACAGTAAATATTTGCTAACTTAATAAATGAATGACTATTTTTTCTGGTTTATATCAGGCCAATCAAGTTTGGGAATACTTAGCCATCCTCTACATATTTCAGATGTATGTTTAGCAGTGGGTCAATGCTAAAGATCAAATTTCTTAGACTGTCAGTAATAGGCCCCATTAATTGTGGGTGTGTGAGTGTAGTACTGGGGATTAAGCCCAGGGGCATTCTAACATTGAGATATACCCCTAGCCCTATTATATTTTTCATTTGGAACAAGATCTCACTAAGTTGCAGAGGGCCTCACTAAGTTGTTGAGGTTATCTTTGAATATGTGATCCTCCTATCTCAGCCTCCCAAGTGCTGGGATTACAAATGTGTGCCACCATGCCCAGCTTCCATTAATTTTATCTTCATATTCCGAAGGTTTTCTTGGCTTTGACAATTGCATGTCATACTGCCCTATTGCTGAATTCAATCAGGTCAAAAAACCTCTGTATCACTGGCATGTAAAACTATGAAATTCTGCTCACATCTGGAGGTAGAAGAAAATGCAGCCTCAAGTCTTCAAAGAAGTGAGTAAAGGCACAGTTGTGCTCCAGAGAATGGCTGAAAGCAAGGAGCACCTGCAGAGATAAGCAACAGGTATGTCCCTTCCTGAAGATCACTCCAGTTAAAGTGAGAGGTGGCCCTGACCCTGTGTGCTGATCTCTTAAGATACTGAAGAGCTTGTGGAATGTTGAGAAGACATCACATACCACACTCTTTCTCACAATCACAGCCTTATGTTTTGGAAAAAAAAAAAAAAAAAAAAAAAAAAAAAACCACCACAGACCAGTAAGAAATCTACACTTGATAATTATTTAAAGAGAAGCTGATCCTCTCAGCTTGTCCACTTAGAATGAATTCAGAGAAATATGTAAGAATTTAGTGACTTGATATTTTTATATGAATCTCTGACCTTGGACTAGATTCTCATACTTGCTGTACTTCTCTTTAATGTATAGTAAAATGTGAGCAAATAATGCTTACCTTCCATGTTTATGAGTACCAAGGTTGAGATTCAATAAACATTCAATGAATTCTGACAAGCATTAAACAGGTTCACATATACAATAAATTAAATATATGTGTATTATATAATATATTCAGTTTCCTGAATCTGTGGGTCTTACAATCACTGATTTAATCAACTGCAGATCAAAAACACTTGGAAAAAAATGTTTCTGTACCGAGCATGTCTAGATTTTTTTCTTGTTGATATTCCCTAGACAATAAGTATAACATCTATTTACATAGCATTTACATTGTGCTAGTTATTGGAATTAATGTAGAGATTATTTAAATGATATGGGAGGATGTGTGTAGGTTATATGCAAATATTACATCATTTTTATATAAAGGACTTGAGTACCACAGATTTTCGTATCCAGAAGGGGTCCCAGAAAACCAATCCTCTACTGACACTAAGGGACAACAAATATATCCTTATCTCCCTACAAATGCCATGGTTTGAATGTGTGCCCCAAAGTTTATGTGTTGTAAACTCAATTGCAAGCACAAGTTATTAGGAGGTGACCCAAATGGGACATGTTTAAATCACGAGGGCAGATTAATGTCATTATCACATGAGTAGGTTTGTTACCGAGGAACTGGATTTGTTGTATTTGTTATAAAAGCAAGTTTGACCACCTCTCATTCTTCTACCTTCTGCTTTGGAATGACATGTTCACCAGATGGCTGAACCATGCTATTGGACTTCCCCATTGCCATAACCATTAGCCAGTAAATGACTATTCATTATAAAGTATCCAGTCTTGGGTATTCTGTTATAGCAGCACAAATTGACTAAGACAAACTCTCTTCCATCAATTGTAATCTTTACACAAAGCCTTATGGCTTCTACAAAAGAAAGGGAAATAAAAATATAAACCCCATACCAAACTCTTTCTCATGGAGAGGAGGAGCAGGTTGACCAAAAAACACCCTATTCTTCTGTCATTGGATCCATCTGCTCCTTTAATAGCTCTCTGTGCCCCTTGCTCTCTACAGTAGAGAACTATGCATTTATGTGCTACTGATTAGAACTGTGGAGGTGGCCACAGTTGGCCAACTAATCATATATGCGACAACTCAAAGAACAATTCATTGTTATATTAGGATGAACTATTCTAGAGAGTTCTCAGCAGAGATGGGTATTCAGAAGTAGCTCTTCCAGTCTACCCGGAATGTCCTTCTGAGCAGCTTTCCTGGTGGTCTGGGCTCTCAGGACACACCACACAACTGGCAGAACACATTCCCCTTGTGTTATCTCAGCTGAACCTGTTGTTTCTTCCCTCTCTCCCATGCCCAAGGCCCCACATCTAGGTACATCTTGCCTCTGTCATGGATGAGCAGCAATCTTTTGGTCCTCAGAATAGTATAGCAGGAAGAGGAGGATTTTGTTTTTAAGGCAGAGCACTGTGGTATTCTGGTCTGTGGAAAGGAATTCAAAAAATCATACACCCAGCTCAGATAGAAGTTATCTCCAGCAGTCTGTCCCTAAACCTTTCTGCTTTGAACATATTATTTTTTATGCTTCCACCAAGAATAACAAGTTCCAGTTTTTAAAAATCTGTACCTATTTCCTTCATCTTAGGCCATAACAGTTTGGTGAAAAGAGTATGTGTATGGTGTGGGATTTAGCACACCATTGTAGATTCCTTGTGCTACATCACATATTAAACAAATTTGGCTTAAGCACAGCCATGAAAGAACCTGACTACAGGTTCTCACACTGGACGACCACCACTGCCACCTGTTTTCTTGACTTTATTTTTAATTTTTATACTTTTATTGGCACATTATAGTCTCATATCACAATGTAATGACACACATGCACACAGCACTTGGTGGGCTTTCCCCTGGCCTCCTCCCTACTCCCTCTTCCAATTCAAGGTATTGAGATTGGCATTGGTATTCTCACATAGATACACAATGTCAATGGAAGTGATTCCTTCACTGATCCTCCCTCTTCACCCCGCTTCCCCTAGACCACCTCCCTGGCTCCATTGGAGTTTCTCCTCCAGTATCTGAAGTCTCACTGGTATCTGGACCACTTCCTGCTTTTGCATATGAGAGACAATATATGACTTCACTTTCAGTGACTGGCAAATCTCACTTAACATAATGTTCTCCAGGTTCATCCATTTTCCCGAAAATGACACAATTTTGTTCTTTATTGCTGAGTAGAATTCCATTGTGTGCATATCCCATAACTTTTAATTCATTCATCTGTTGATGGACACCTAGGTTGGTCCCATAATTTGGTTATTGTGAACTGTGCTGTTATAAACATAGATATGTATGTATTACTATAATATTCTGATTCCATTCCTGTTGGAAAGATACCCAGGAGAGGTATAGCTGGATCATATGGTGTATTCACTCCCAAATTTCTTAGGAATCTTCACCATGATTTCCATAGTGGCTGTACTAATTTGCAATCCCACCAAGAGTGTAGACAAGTTCCTACTTCCCCACATCCTTGCCAGGATTTATTGTCTAACTTTTTGATAGTTGGCATTCTGATTGGGGTTAGATGGAATCTCAGTGTAGTTTTGACTTGCATCTCCCTGATTGCTACTAATGTTGAACATTTTTTTCATATATTTATTGGCTATTTTGTTTCTTTTTTTTAAGTGTCTATTTAGTTCAATTGCCCATTTCTTGATTTTTTAGTGTTGTCTTTTAAGTACTTTGTATATTCTAGATATTAGTCCTCTATCAGAGGAATAGCTGGCAAAGATTTCTCATTCTGTAGGCTCTCTCTTTAGACTTTTAATGGTTTCCTTTTATGAATAGAAACTTTTTTAGTTTAATGCCATCCCATTTATTAATTCTTGTTTTAATTTCCTGAGCTTTAGAGGTCTTATTGAGGAAGTTTCTACCTGTACCTATATGTTTATACTATATAGTAATAAAAACAGGCACATAGACCAATGAAACAGAAAAGAAGATACAGAAACAAATCCATACATTCATAGCCAACTGATTTTTGACAAAGGTGCCAAACACATATGTTGGAAAAAAGATAGCCTTTTCAACAGATTTTGCTGAGAAAACTGGTTATCTGTTTATAGAAAAAGTAAAATTAAATCCCTATTTCTCACCCTGCACAAGAGTCAACTTGAGATGGATCAAAGATCTGGAAATTAAACTAAAGACTTAAATTACTAGAGGAAGGCATAGGCCCAACACTCCAATGTATAGACAAAGGCAGAAAATTCCTATTTTCTTGACCTTAATTTCTTTTTTAGCAAATCCATTTTGAATTACATTGACAGTTTACATTCAATTTTCTCATGTCTCTCTACTTAAAACTTCTTGGATACTCTTATACCAATTTACTTACAGGGAATGTTACAATTTATAAATTACTTTTGTACATATTCTTTTGCTTATCTTTTAAAAACTGATGGGGAATATGGTACCAGCCCTATGATAAAAGTGAGTAAAGTACCTTTCCATAGTAGTGCATACCTGTAATACCAGTACTTGGGAGGCTGAGAGAGTAGGATTGCAGGTTCAAGGCCAACTTCAGTAACTTAGCAAGACCCTCAGCAACTTAACAAGACACTGTTTCAAAATAAAAACGGTTGGATGTATAGCTCAGAGGTAGAATAGTCCTGAGTATAATCTCTCTCTCTCTGTCTCTCTGTCTCTCTCTCTCTCTCTCTCTCTCTCTCTCTCTCTCTCTCTCTCTCTCTCACACACACACACACACACACACACACACACACACACACAGCAAGTAAGTGACATTCAAAGAAATTAAGAAATAAAAGTGAGACCAAAAGTACCATAGCTGAAATTCTAATCCAAGTCATTAACTCTTGGTCTGGTTCTTTCACCAAACATTACATTATTGCCCAACCTCATTTAGAGAACTGATTTCCTCCTATGTCTCTGCCATCCCAGCCTGGAATATCCTCTGACCTCCTTATGCTCTGTTTCCTGACCCGGAGTCTGCCAGCCTATATGCTCAAGGTCCAATTCAAATCCCACCCTCCCTGCAAGCCCCCACACTGCCTTGGAATCACCTCTCCTCCTTCGGAATCCTGGGCATTTGTTTTCTATCTTTCATATAGACATTATGCATAGACCCTCCTGATATTAAATGTTGTCTCTACAGTCACTCTTAGCCTTAGTCTGGCCAAAGAAAGTTACTCAAAGCTTAGAGAGCAAGAATATTCCTTAGAATACATGTTCTCTTGTCAACCCCTGCCATGCTGTCACTAGGGATACAAAATTACCAACTTATCAACAGAGTGCTTTTCAAAATTGTTGAGATTCAATTCAAATATCCTCTCCTAAGTGTGGGCTTTCCTGACCTTTTTAGTGAGAATTTAGCAAGTTTTACTGTATCTCTACTATAACTAGTTCATGCTCTTTATATAGCACTACCAATATGCTCTTAAGCCTGTTTTTTCGTGCAATAGTCTCCTGCTGATGATTCGTGATTCATTATGATACTGGGTAGACAAGCTGTAATATGGCTTGGGTAAATGAAAGAATGAATGGACAGATGGACAGATGGATGGAAATGTAGGTGTAGAAGAAACCAGAACATACTTTCACTAAATGACATTAAGTTAACACTCAGAATCTCAAACAATCCAACAAAAACCTGACTTATTTATAATTTGGATGAAACAACTTTCACCTCTTATAAGGGTCAAAGAAGAGAGATTTACTGTGGATCATGGTTTCCCTTAGAAAGTGTTAACCATGTTATTTAGCTTTCAGTTAAGCCCCAAATGCCACTTGACCCATAATACAGCAGAATAACAAAGAGAGGCCAAAAAAGAAAGGAAAACTAGAAAAAAAAAAAAGGAAGAAAAAACAAAACAAAAAACAAGATGAGACGTAGTTATATAGTCAGCTTTCTGTCACTGTTAAAAAAATAATTTAAAAAGAAGAAAGGTTTATTTTGGCTCACAACCACAAAGGTTTCAGTTCACAGTCAGCTGGCCCGATGGTTTCGGGTCTGGTCTGTGGTGGTGATGCAGAACATCATGGTGAAAACACATGGCAGAGGAAGCTGCTTATAGTGGTCAGGAAGGAGAGGAGAGGAGAGGAGAGGAGAACAAGAGAGAAAGGGGCTGAGGTCCCACAAGCCCCTTCCTTCCAGGGCACACCCCAATGACCTAACTTCCTTCCACTGGGCCCCACCTCTTAAAAGACCTACCACCTCCCAATAGTGGCTGGCAACCAAGCCTTTAACACATGGGCCTTTGGGGACATATATCCAAGCCATAGTAAAGAGTTTTCATTGTTATGGTTGGGATTTAGAATGTCCCACTGACCCCATGTCATAGACAAGACAGCCATGCTGGAGATGGGGTTTGGTTGTGGAGGAGGCATTTCTAAGGGTGTGGTATTGGGGACTATACATGTGTCCCTCTTCCCCTTGTCATTTTCTCTGCTTCCAGCCTCATGTGTGAGAGCAGAGCCCTTGTGCACTTCTTCTCTCTGCTTCTCACTACCATGCCTGAGCTCTGTAGACTTCACTGGGACTAACATGGACTGAACCCTCTGACAGCTCCAGAACTGTGAGCAAATAAGTCTTCTCTCCTCTAAGTTGTGGTCATCAAGTATTCTGGCTCAGAAAAGTGAGAATGCTGAAACAGAAAGAACAGATATATTCACCCAGGGAAAATACAAACAAGAATTACAGGAACTTTTTTTGTTGTAAACTATGAAGGATTTTTAAAAATATATTCTATTTCATACTTGAGAGTACTGAAGCCCAGAATAAATTATGAATTGACCAGGATTAATTCACTGAACCAATGTTTTCTACCAACCATCTACCTTCTCCATCATAACTCTCTTCCTTTCTAATGTATATTTATTGTCACCATGTCCTAACATTAAAAGTCCTACCATAAGTAATAATAATAATAATAATAATAATAATAATAATAATAATCACCATCATCATCATCATCAGTGTCTGAGCCAAATTCCTCATCAGTAAGATGGAATTACCAGAATGAATAACTCACAGAGCCTTTGTCAGCATTAGATGAGATAATGTGTGTAAAGTGCTCAGGACAGAGAAAGTGTATTGGAAGAACTTAGTGATTATTACTATCTCTAGCAACTCTCATTTGTCATTCTCTCATACTTGTTTCAAAAGACATCTTTCTGAAAAAAAAAAAAAACTAGTACAGATATGACATATTCAATGTCATGTCACAAAAATGAGGCTCCACCATTATATCCTTAACCCCATGGTTAATGTGTGTATCACCTATCTGGTCATTCAAATAATTCAAGGTACTAAATGCAAAAGCACATTTTGTCTGCATCCTGGTTACTTGAAGAGATTGCATTCTTGCCTGTGCCCTCTCCCAGCATTACAAGTATACCAAGTGGTAGGTGAAGAGCTAATGCTTTTGAAGTAGCCTAGGTATTCCAATAGTCCACATGTAACATGGCTGCCTGTCTAGTCAATATCTAGGGCTAATTCCCTTATTCAAAAAATATTTACTGAGTTCCTAATATGCAACAAACATTTATGTGTTGCTGGGATATAGCAGAGAAAAAAATCCTTGACCTATTAAAACTGCATCCTGGTAGAGGAATGACCCAGAAAAATAAAGGGCAGAGATGAAAGTTTTTATTCCTTAGAAATCCCAAAGTATAAGCTGCCTTTACATTTAACGGAATTTTTTTATAAAAAGTATAAAAAGTAATCTCTACCTTGATGTTATGCAATCTATCTGGTAAGGTGGTAGGTATGGCTTTCTATAGTAGGGCAAATTGTTTTTCCTGATATACTTTTTAACTTCCATATCTGCACCAGATGTTCCAAAGGAGAATATATTAAAAAAGAAGATGGAAGAATCCGATTGATAATGAAGATCATAGTCATAGATGACTGTTATAAAGTAAAAATACCAAAGCTTTAAAAGGCATGTGTATAGTCATATCTTCAGGGGAACCAGCACAATGGTCGCTCTTAGGGCCCATTCACCACTCTCTACCTTCCCCTTCCTCCCTCACTCTAGTGTTCTAACTTAAACCCTCAAACTAAAAGCAGCACCTATGGTGTGTGATCACACTCAAGGGCTTAAACTGCAACCTGTCACCTCATTCCTCCATGTCTACCACAACAGAAATGTCAAATACAGTTTCGGTCTTATAAAACATAATTGTATTTAACAGACCACTCCAACATTGGTAGAATGTGCTACATTTTCTGTTGCCAGGTCCATGCTATTTGTACATGTTTTATTTAATTTTTTAAATGATGACTCTTATAATAGTATATATATAAACACATACAGGCATATAAATACAAATGAGTAAATTTAGTACAAACCTCACAGATACAAAGGCAGCACATGATGTGCAAGTAATAAAATATATGATACTTTACTAAACTGTATCTAGCCCTTGATTTCTCAAATAATACTTTTGCTGATATTTGCCTCTTTTTTTGTGGTACTGGGGATTGAACTCAGGGGCATTCTACCTCTGAGCTATACCCCCAACCCTATTTTTTATTCTTTATTTTAAAACAGGGTCTCACTAAGTTGCGGAGTGCCTCACTAGGTAGCTGAGGCTGGCCATGAACCCGGATCCTCCAGTCTCAGCCTCCCAAATGCTGAGATTACAAGCGTGCGCTGCTACGCCCAGCTGATATTTGCCTCTTTCTATATTCATACCAACCTATGATTATAATTCCACTATGATGTGATCATAGTTTGTGCTATTAAACACTTAAATTTAATCTGCATGTTTAACATGTTGTTCATAACAAGTCTAGAATGTTTATGTGTAGTATCTGCTAGTCCCAGTAAAAATACTCCCATCATGGCCAATTTCAAGCTACAAACATGAGATTGCTAAAGGCAAAATTGTGGAGAGATGCTTAGCTGCATGACATTGCCTGATTTTTCTGCCCAAAAGTGTAATTTGTCTTTAGTGTCTATCCCCATGCTAATCTTTATAGACAAGAGAAAGTCACATGACATAATTCATGTGCTACAAGAGTTTTTCTGTGTATTGGAAGAAAAGCAAATGGGAAAAGGAAACAGAAAATAATCCATAGAGCTGTGGGTTATAATCAGGCTAGTTGTATTATGAAAGACATTTAGCCTGTGAAAGTCAGCACAGACTATCTAAGTCCCAGCTTTATCATTTAGCAGTCATGAGAAGGTACGCAAGTTAGTTTAATCTTTAGTGCTAGCTTTTCTTACCTGTAATAAAGAACATAATATTGGTACCCATCTCTATAATTCAGTTTGCTTTTATGTAGAGTGTAGAATAGCACCTTAAACTTGGTAAGTATTTGTTGTTGTTACTGGGGATTGAAAGCAGGGGCATTCTACCTCTGAGCTACATCTCCACCCATAGCCCTATTTTATTTTTTTATTTTGAAACAGGGTTCCAGTAATTTGCAGATGGCCTTGCTAAGTCGCTAAGGCTGGCTGTGAACCTGAGATCCTCCTGTCTCAGCCTCCCAAGTGCTAGGATTACAAGCATATGCCACAACACCCAAGTCTTGGTCAGAGGCTGTCCTCAGATCAAAGAGGCCATCTGCAGCTGCTTATTACATGGTGTTCCCCAATATGGCTGCCTACTTTCTCAAAACTAGCAGAGGAAACTCCAGCAAGGTGTTGCTTCAATTGCAGATTAACATAAACACAAAAGGTTACCTATTGTTGTCCCTATTGCAAACATGTAAATCATGTCACCTTCTGCCATAGTCTGTTGGTTAGCAGAAAGTTACCCTAGGGGAGGAGATGACAGATGGATGCAAACAACATGGATTGAAGACCCTGGGAGAAACCTTACAAGTCTCTCTGTTGTACCCCATAATGATGTCTGTTTGTGAATGATGTTTTGTGAATTAAGTACGTGATGGAATCACACCTAGACAAGCTGATGAATCTACCCATCTCCATCAGAGAAAATCTTGCCAACAAGATGAGATTATACAAACTCCACAGGATTTTCTGCCTTGAACAAAGCTTCAATAGGTAATGATGAGGTTTGTCTTGGTGACTACCTTATCACTTTTTCCAGTTTTCTAACTTTCCTCTGATTTTAAGGTGCTGCATTAGTTTGCTATGGCTGTCTAACAAAATTCTATATGTGGAATAGCTTAAACAAAAATTATCTTTTTACAGTTCTGGAGTCTAGAAGTGCAAGCTTAAGCTATTGGCAAGTATATTTTTTCCTGAGACTTACCCCATGGTATGCAGACCCTTCAGGGCCATTCCTCTGTGCACGCACATCCCTGGCATCTCTGTCTTTCCAAATTTCCTCTTCTTATAAAGACATCATTCTGACTAGATTAGGACCCACACTACTGGACTTATTTTAACTGTTTAACCTCTTTAAAAACCTTATCTGTAAATACAGTCACATTCTGGGATACTAGGGATTAGAGATGCAACATATGGATTTTAAGGTGCGGACAGATGTTGCAGTCCATGATAGATGCTGTCTTTTAGAAATGTTACATCAATCAGATTACAACTGGGCCCTCACTTGTCTGCAACATCCTTAAAGTTATTTGGCCATTTAAACTATAATCCATTATAGTTTCATGTGAAATGTTAACTCTCAGAAATCATAGGCCTCTTAACTTTAATTTCCCAGGAAATTTATTGCTGAAGCCTCTTGCAACTGAAAAGTAGCATGCCTTATAATCTATTCCTACCAAAAAAAGAAAACACAACACACACACACACACACACACACACACACACACACACACACACACTCCAATTTTAAGCCTAATGTGTTAGACATTATACTGAATAGCTTCCTTCTTCCATTGTATAAGATTTATTTAGCATCTACAAAAAATCTACATGATCCATATATTCTTGAAGCCAACATTTAAGTGTGGGAATGAAAAGGTGAGAGGGCCTTAAACATGTAAGTAAATTGATACAAATCATATTCACAATGTGAATTATGAAAAGTAAAAATGCTGTGAAGGAGCTATTGCTAACCAGTTGGGGTAGAAGAAGCCTGCTTTATATGGGGTAGTGATGATATATATTCTGTTGGTTCTGTTTCTCTGGAGAACCCTAATAAACACCAAGAAAGGCCGGACAGACAAAGAGACAGACAGACTGTGATGTGTTTGAGGACCGGAAAGTAGAGTACAGAAAGCAGAGAGGGATGGAATGGAAACAGGCCACCACTCGTGGATGCTTCTAGAAGCTGACACATACAAGCATTAAGCAATATAGCACTGCAGTTAATAAAGCAGTCCTGGACACTAAGTGAATGAAATGCTTGGGTTCAAATCCCATCATTACTTCTTACTAGCTAATGAACTAAGATTTGACTTTCTTTGTGTTTAGACTTTGATTGGGGCATTATAGTCTTCAACTTTCTAAATTTAAAAGCAGCAGGGAATAGTTCACATGATGTTCTGTCCATACAAGAAGGTTTTGCTACCAATCTCACTAATACATTAAATGGGAAAGGAGAAAGGGGGAGAAGGAAGGCAGCTATACAGAGGAAGACCCACCAAGTGCTGTGTGCATATATGTTTGTGTCACTTTCAGTCTCACTATGATATACAATTACATGGCACCAATAAAAGTATATTTTTAAAGAGCAGCCAGGGGGTATGCATGTGTAGGTCACTGCAAGGACTACATGAGTTAAATAATGTAAGATACTTAGTTTATGGCACACGCCTGTGCTTAGCAAGTATCAGCAATCTTAACATGAAAGAGGCCTATCACCTGATTTTTCTTTTCCTGACACTTTCTATTTTAAACACACATCTGAAGAGATAATTCAAATAAAAAGTTTTCCTTGATTAAGGAGCTTCAATTAAAAGATATAGTTAATTTTGGAAGGAGGGAGAGTTAGAAACTTCACATGAGTGCTATGATTAAAATCCAGGTGTGAATCCCCCCACACCGCCCCAAGAAAATATCCCAACTTAGGTTACAAAGAATATATTTATGTGGTCCAGTTTTGTATTCAAAAAGTAAAAGAGGTGAGACATAGTGGCTCACATCTATAATCCCAATACTTGGGGGGCTGAGCAGCAGGATTGCCAATTTGAGGCCAGCCTCAGCAATTTAGCAAAACCTTGTTTCAAAAAAAAAATGCTGGGGGTGTAGCCCAGTGGTAGAACACCACTGGACTCAATACCCAGTACCAAAGTTAATTAATTAATTAAAAGAAGACAAAACAGATATTGACTATCAAATTTTCTCTTGTTTTGAGTACTCTCCCTCCCAAAAAAATGCCTGAGACATTTTTGAGTTCGAGGCAGAATCTCTTCCATTTTCTGGGATAAAGGAAACCAGAAACAGAAAGACATTAAATGAATTGGCTCAAAATCACTTAATCCACCTCCCACACAATTTTAGCTTCTGGGGAAGATTACGGGTACTGTTTCATAATTCTTCAGCCTGATATATCCATCATTATGTGGAACTTTATGTTATTACATGGAGTGTAACCACAGTTTGGGACATTTCTGAATTACACAATATAGAGAAGTTTTATCAGTAGATCAAAGTAAAACTTCGGCTCCTTCTCTCACTTCTCTCTGAAATTTCTGGAAGAAATTTATCTGAAATAAGTATGGACTGTGAACTAGAAGGGGCAGAAAAAATAACATTTCTTATCATAATTTTGGTAATAAAGCAGGACCAGAAAAGAGACAAGAGAAAAGTTCACGAGGTTTAGAAAAATACACATTTGTACATTCTTTGAAGAAAGAATAGGAAATTCAGGAGGACAAAAATTAAGGTTTATTTTATATTTCTTGAGCTTTCCACGATTAGTACCGCATAAAGAAAATCACTCAAGTATTTCTTTTTTGCAATTTTTAATACTTTTTACATCCTACTGAGGCATAGAGTGATAGGAATATACAAGCACACAACACTCGGTGCATTTCCTCCTGGGCCTCACCCTCCTGCCTCCCCTTCCTTGCATATGTCATTGTCACTCAAGTACTTCTACTCTGCAGTTATCACTCAGATTCAGCTTCCCAGGTCCTTTCGGAAACCAAGGGCAAGCAAACAGAATACCCAAGTCACTGTCAGATTAATAAGTTATTGATTAATATGCTATCTTTCAAACCATCAAGGTCAGCAGGCAAGCAATACTCCATGAACTTTAGGTTACTAAGAAATAGAGAAGAGGTTTATTCTTTTCTATAAGATAATAAGATGTATCTCCAATAATTCATCTTCCTTCAGATGACCTGCTAGGAAAGCTTTCAGAATACCTAATGGCAAATTCTTATAACCATTCTGAACTGGGCATCCGAAAGCCTGGTGTTCCTTAAATGGGATTATTCCAGAGTCTTATTACCATAAACAGATCCTGAACCTACAGAGTTTTCTAAGTAGTTTGGAAACTATTTAGAAATAACTAGAGGTAACAGCTGCCATCAAAACCTCATGGTCTTCTGCAGTTGTTTTGAAATAGAAGAATAATAATCATGCCAAGGTAAGGAAAAAAATAGAAAAAGATGTGCTACAACCGTGTATTGTCGGAGCCAGCCACCACTGAATTATCCAGCAATTTGGTACAAGCATGCTGTCCGTGCGGTTTCCCCTCCCAAACACATTACACCTACTGCTGCCAATTTCTTGTTACTGTAAAAGCCCTAGTGGTCTTGAACACCTCCACTCATTTCTTTAATCTGCTGAAAACATAATCATCTAATGGTAAAGAAAATAAATCTACTCACACAAGGCTACAGCTTGTGAAAAAGCAGATGTTATGAAATTATAAATGAGTTTTTAAAGTCCTGAGACTAGACCTAGAATGTGTACCAGATACTCATTAAAACTGTCAAACAAAGTCACAAAGAAATATGAAAAGAGAGGGGAGCCCGTGCAATTTCATTTGCTTGGCCTAGGTCCTGTTCACAAGTGAACAGAAAGAAATCCAGCTAACCAAGGGCCTAAGAAACTTTAAATAATATGCTCAAACAATATTTTTCCATGCATAGGGGAGAAGCTGGACAGAAAAGATACAAATTAAATTTATGTCACATGGAACTAGATGACATATAAAGGGATGGTCCTAGTTATGGAGAGTACTTTAATGGATTCACAAATAATATGGTATAGCCAAGGAGGAAAAGGGATGCTTTTGATAGCAAGGTTGGTGTGTGTGAAATCAAATTCCATAAAATGAACATGGGCCAGGCCACTTGTGAGAGGTATGGCTTTCCAATCTGACACGTTCCATATTGTCAACCTGTGTAAAAACTAGGAAGTAAAAACCAGAAAGAAAACAACTTCCCTGAACAGGTGCCCTCTACACCCAAAATGATCAATACAGAGTGCATGATCATGTCTGACTTACTGTGTATCTTACTGTTGATGTTCAGCCAATGTACAATTTCTTCCAGCCAGAGATTAATTACTACTTGCATTGGATTTTACATATATGATGCAGAGAATAAAATACTTAAACTGAATCTCATTTATACTAATTTATTAGCTATGTGACCTTAAGCAAGTGAGAACTTCTCTGAGCCTCATTTTATCATAAAAATGGATGTAAGAATAGTATCATACCTCGTACTTCCAAGCATAAAATAAGATATATATTTCTCTCCAAGATTACTACTAGCCTTGCCACTTTTTTATTCTGAAGAGGTCATATTTATTTTTAGCCAAAATCACAATGGCTTTAAGACCTTACCTGTCTAAGAAAGAAATCAGCCTCTTTCAAAGACTGTATCAGTTGGCTTTTTTTTTTTTTTTTTTTTTTTGGTGGGGGAAGGGAAGGAAAGTCTAGAAAAAGACTTTACCAAAAATAATCATTCTCCATGTTATTTTTTGCTTCTGCTCACCATTCCTGATTCCCAGATCCTCTAAGAAAAGGTAGCCCTCTCCTGACCATTAAAGAATGAGGTGATTGGGAAATGTTTTTGTCTTGTGCCAAGTCAACTGTCTATGGATATTTGTGAAGCTGCTAGTCATCAAGCTGATGAAGCAGAGCTTGATTCCATGGAGAATAAGAAAAAAATGATCTTCTTTTCAACTCTGTGATAGACTTTTCACCTGGGCCATAGACACCTCACCAGCTACAGTGTCTCATCTGTCTCTTAGACCCTCACAGTTTCCTGAAGGGAGACTTGATCTTGAGCCTTCCTTCACTTTCCATAGGAGATCAATCCAAGGAACTGAATGGAAAATAAATGTCTTGTTTTCCCATCCCTCACCTCAAAGAAAACTTCTAGAAAGGCGTTGCACTTCTCAGACAGAGACACAAGATCTGGGAAGCAAATACATGAATACAAACAAATATAAATGGGTAACAACTGCAAGGTGGGTGGGATGTACCAAAGGCACAGACCCAGCTCAGTCAACTGAAATACCTGTTTCATTTGCCTGCTCATGCAACACCCGCTTTCATGTACCCAACAAATATTTCATTTATCTACCTCATTGAGTGAGCTGGATCTGTAGGGTGGAATCAAGAAAAAATACAATTTGTCTCACAAGGTAATTTCAAATTCACTCCTTTAGATAACCTGTTCTTCCCCTGAATGTATTTCAGAAAGATGCCCCAGAATTTTCTGTTTTTTTTTTTTTTTTCCTCCTGGATTGCATGATTTGGCATTAAATACTTCTATTCTGATCAAAATCAAAATGTTGATCTTCTACTTAAAGCTGCTCTTCACCTCAGTTTCAGCTCTCGCTTCATCCTTAGAAACCTACAGTAGAGAAGGCATACTCTGGCCTTTGCCCTTGCTATTCTATATTCTCTATAGTCTTCTCTGACAGGAGGAAAGGGTGAAGGAAAAGAAAATAACAGTTTTATTTTGTTTTAAAAAACTTTAAAAAAATTTTCAGAACAAATCGCCAAGATAGCAAAAAGAGTTCCCATGTACCCCATACCTAGTTCCTATAAGTATTAACATCTGACATTAATGAGTATGGAATGTCTTATAATTAATGAACCAATACTGATACATCATCATCATCATCCTTGGGCACTACTTCCACTTTTTCCTTATTCTAGGGCCTTCTTCCATTATTCAACATATCTCCTTATATCTCCTTATAGTCCTCTGCCTATGACACTTTCTTAGACTTCTCAGGCTTTTGGTAACAAGGCTGGGGAAGACTGGTCAAGCATAGTTACAAAGTGTCCCTCTATTGGGATCCATCTGATGTTTTTCTTCTGATTAAACTTGGATTTAGGGAGGAATTATACAGAGGGGAAGTGCCATTATCTCCATTTTACATAAGAGTCCATGTTGTCAGTACAACTCAGTACATACAACTTGTCACTATTTTTATTTTTATTTATTTATTTTTTTTTTGCAGTACTGGGGATTGAACTCAGGGGCATTCTACCTCCAAGCTATACCCCCTAGCCCTATTTTTTATTCTTTATTTTGAAACCGAGTCTCACTAAGTTGACGAGTGCCTCACTAGGTAGCTGAGGCTGGCCGCGAACCCGGATCCTCCGGTCTCAGCCTCACGAAGCTGGGATTACAAGTGTGCACCACCACGTCCGGCTTGACTTGTCACTATTAATACTGACCTCAATCATCTAGATGAGGCATTTTCTTTTGTCAAGTTAAAGTTACTATAAATTTACTCTTTCTCTTCTTCCCTCTTTCCATACTGTAGTTTTTAAGGGAAGTCTATGTATAGGTCCCATTCAAGTAGTGGCAATTATGTTCTACCTCCTATTGGGCAGAATGTCTACAGAAATTAATTGCAACTCTTCTCCATGGGAGATTTATCTACTCTCCCGTTTGTGTATTTATTCAATCACTCATTCCCATGTATGCACTCATGAGTGTTTCCTTTAAACTTTGAATCATAATCAATACTATTTTATTTTGTTGCTCAAATTGTCCTAGCTTTGGGCACAGAGGGTTTACTTTGTTAGTTTCTATGTCCCTTTGGCATATCCTCAGCATTGTGGGGGTGGAGATAGGGTGCAAAGGAAGAGGGGTGTTGATGTTAGCACTTTTCTACTTTCTGGAAGTACAAGATGCTTCAGGCCCATATTGGATACTCTCTGCTCTAGCCCTAGACTCAAACATTGGTCCAAGGAACGTTGGCTCTTTTTATTAAATAATGATCTTAGAAACAAAATCTATGGTTTCACTTCTTCATTAATGTTGTCTGTGATTATTTCTTGGCTGTCAAATGGTCACTTGGAAGTTATTCCTTCTTCCTGTGGAGTTCTTTCATGATTTGATCCAAGAAGCATCTACTGAAAGCCTCCCATCGCCCATCGACAGCACAGCGAATGTTCCCTTAACTTAACACTGTGGCTGGCTCCCCCTTTAGTCATCGCTTCTAGTCAGATAGCAGATACAAACTCTTTCTGTGGAATTAGCTCATCCAGAAAAATAAGCCTCTTGGCTGAGGTCTTTCCAAAGTCATTCAAGCCCACAGGAAATATCCACTTTCATATATTCTTAAAGATGTCCTGCACGGCCCCGTCGTAGCTATCAGTAGATATTCAAGAAAGCCTCTCATACCTGTTTTAATAGGTATGAATTAGGCAGTGATCCTTGTGTTTTCTATACATTAGGAGCATGACCCAAACTCTGAGTTGTTATTTTTTTTTGTTGTTTTTGAAGTCTCTTTTCCCATGGCTTCAGTTGGAAGGTGGAGAGCATAGATGCATATGGGAATAAAATAAGTAGCTCCAAAGAAATTCACACTAAAACATTCCCACAAGATCCTTAAGTCTCCTCTTATATAACCTGAAGGCAGGCAAGGGACAGAGTCTCAGAACCTCTTTCGAATACTTTCAAAGTTCTGTATAAATAGACCAACAAATCTTTAAATATGGTAGATTCGTGTCTTTCCCATTATTTTCAGCAGCACTTTGACAACAGGCAAAGCATCACATTTTAATATCCTGTTCCATTAATAAGTGCCTTCAACATAGAAGGCTTTGAGGTAGGTTCTGAGGATAATAAATCAGGAGATAACATAAAGATTGGTGGTAGTAAATATTATAGTAAGAAAGAAATGTCAGTGTCTTTATGTTACAGAGACTGTAAAATGCTGAAAGAATAAATAGGAGAGGCTCATTTTATCCTTGGAAGAAGTAACAGAGAATTGATGGTATGGGAGGTACAGATGAGGAAGACTTTTTTTTTTTTTTTTTTGCAGTACTGGGGATTGACCCTCCGAGCTATACCCCCAGTCCTTTTTTTTTTTTTGAAACAGGGTCTCACTAAGTTGAAGAGGGCCTCATTAAGTACTAAGGCTGGTCGAGAACCTGGATCCTCCCCTCTCAGCCTCCCAAGTACTGGTATTACAAGCGTGTGCCATGCCTGGCCAGGAAGACTTTTAAGAATTGATATTTAGGCTGAGAGCTGAAGAACATATAAGATTCATCCCTGAAAGAAGCAATGGAGTGATCCAGGTAAAGGAATAGCATGCACAAAAGCCTTAAAGTCCAGGAAGAAAGGGCTTGTTTTTAATACTACAAATTCCAAAATATACTAAAAATATAGGATATGAAAAATATTGAGCAATGAGGCCAGAGAGCATATGGGTGGAGCTTTAAATGCTACTTTTAATGTGGAGAGACTATAAAGGAAATCATGTGATTAACTGTGAATAAGTTTATAGAGTTATTTACACTGAGTTGGCAGAAGCTTTTTTCATAATGAATTCCTTGGTTTTCCAGACAAAAAATGATTTAACCATAGAGAAACACAGATGATCATTATGCAGTGGATAGTGTGTAATAAATAGGGAAAATGAGGGGAAGGAAGAAATGAGATGATACTTCTTTTACATGATTGATTTCCACAAATCCACCCTTTTTGTTGGTTATCACTAAGCATTATATTGGTGATATTTGGTGTTATGCAAATTAGAATGATTTTTAAATTATGCTACAAAAATAAAGCCTCATTGGAAATAAATTTTACTCTCTGAGTAGTCATATATATGACTATATATGTATATATATGTATATTTTTCCATATATATGGAAACAGAATAAATAATTTACTTCTCTATAAAAAGAAAGCACTAGGTCCAGATGACTTTACCATTGTATGCTATCAAACATTTAAGGGAGGAATGATACCAACTCTTAATGATCTCTTCTAGAAACAGAAACAGAAAGGACATTTCCACCACTTACTCTACTAGGACAGCATTGCATTTACATGAAATTAGATAAAGACATTACAAGAAAGGCAAACCATAGGCCAACATCTCTTGTGAATATAAATGTAAAAATCCTTAACAAAATATTAGCAAATCATATCCAACTATGTACAGAAAGAATTAGACATGATGGACAAATGGGATTTATTTCAGTTATGCACGTCTGGTTCAACATTTGAAAATCAATGTAATCCAGTACATCAACAAGCTAAGAAGAAAAATCATCTGATTATATCCACTGATACAGAAAAGGCATTTTGATAAAATCTTAAATGTATTCATGGTAAGAATTCTCAGCAAAGTAGAAATAGAAGGAAACTTTCTCAACTTCTCTACAGCCTTTAGCTAACATTGTTCTTATCAGAAACTAATTTCCCCCTGAGATCAGGAAAAAGGCAAGAACAACCTCTCTTACCACCCCTTTTCAACTTCATTCTAGATGTCCTAGACAATGTAATAAGAAAACAAGTGAAAGAGGAAAGAGAAAATAGACTTGTTGGGACTTTGTTGCACTTTTGTGCTTTGCAAACTGTATGGTTTCTCTGTAGAAAATACAAAAGAATCAACAACAACAAAAATTCTCGGGACAGAGGAGTATAGAAAAGATAGAGGAAATGAGGTTAATATATAAAAACCAATTGCTTTGCTGTATACTAGTAATTAACAATTAGAATTTAAATTAAAAACAAATACTAATTATAATGGCATCAAATGAAAATTAAGTACACCACATATACAGGATCTATAGGTATCAGATCATAGAAATATGATACAATAAATCAAAGAAGATCTAAATAAACAGAGATACAGTCCACATTCCTGGATTGAAAGATTCATAGATTTGACAAAATCCCAATAAAAATACCACCCATCAAATCTGTAGATATCAACAAACTGATTCTCAAGTTTACATGGAAAAGCAAAAGAATTAGAACAGTCAGCACGACGCTAAAGAAAAGGAACAAAGCTTTAGGACTTATATTACATGATTTAAAGAATTAATATAAAACTATGATAATCAGCAGAATGATGTAATGGCAAAGGAATAGAAAAATAGATGAAAGGAATAGAATAGAGAGCCCAGAAATCAATCCACACAAATATCTCCAACTGATTGGAAAAAAAGATAATTCAGTGCAGAAAGGATAATCTTTTCAAAAAGTACTAGAACAAGTTAATATCTACATGCATAAAAATGAAAGTAGACACAATCTTACACCTGTAATGAGATGGAAAATAGACCTAAGTGTAGAATGTGAAACTATAAAACTTTAAAAATATAGGAAAGAAATTTAGATACAATAATGAAAGCACAATCCATGAAAGAAAAAGTATTAAGTGGTATTTGTTAAGTTTAACAAAATTAAAAATTTCCTCTGTAGACACTATTAAAGAATATCAAATATAAGCCACTGACAAGGAAAAAAATACTTGCAGAACATGTACCTGACTTATATCCACAATATAAAGTATCAATATGAATAAATGTACCAGGAATGCTTAAAAACAAAAACAGAAAAACTCATCAAATTAAAAAATAGGCTTCATATCTAAGTAGAGACCTCACCAACAAATATAAACCAATTTCAATATCATAGCATATGAAAAGATGTTTAACATCATTTTTTTATAAGGAAATTGCAACTTAAACAACAATAATACCATTATACTTCTGGTAGAATGGCTAAAATCCAAAAATGTTCACATTACTGATTGCTGGTTAACGATGCAGACCAAGAAGAGTGTCCATGCATTGTTGATGAAAACACAAAATGGTACCACCACTTTGGAAAACAATGTGAGTTTCTTGCAAAACTAAATAACGGCTTACCATATGACCTAGCAATTGTGTTTCCAAGTATTTATCCAACTGACCTGAAAATTTATGTCTACTCAGAAATTGCACCAGATATTTATTGTGCCTTTATGCATAATCACCCCAAATTGAAAGAATTAGTCACAAAAAGTAAAAAATCGGATGCTCTCCCTAATTTGGGGAAGCTAGGAAGAACGTGGGTCATAGGAGGGAATCTAGACAAAGAAGGAAAACCTTAGATGAACAAAGAAGGTGACCTCTCTGAAGGTGATGGGAGGGAAGGGGGGGAGACACCCTAATGCACATGATGTACTTTCACAAACATATCAAAGTCAATCTCTAAACTGAACTTGAGAAGGAGGGAGTGGGGCAGGAATTGAGGAAGGGTTAACTGAGACCAGTGTGCATGTATGCCTCTACCAGCTTGTACCTCACAAAGATGTAGGGTTACTACAATGCACCAATAAAATTAAAAAGTACATAAATAAAATAAGAAGAATACAAAATAAAATGGATAAAGAAATTCTTCCTGGATGGATGAATAGATAGGTAGATGGATGGATAGATAGAGAAGGCATTTTAATATATATATATTTTATATATATATTAATATATATATATTTTAATATATATATTGTTTATATATATATATATATAAATAAAATAGCATCCAGTAATAAAAAGAAATGAGCTATTCAACTTTAGAAATGGATTAGTCTTGAATCCTATTGCTAAGTGAAAGAAGCCCCATCTGGAAAGACTACATATGTTTTACCCACAAAAGATAAAGCTATAGAGATATTAAAACCTTCACTGGTTGCCAGGAGTTAATGAGACAAGGAAGAAAGATTGAATCGGTGAAACACAAGGGATTTCAGGGCACTGAAGCGATTCTGTATGATACTACAAAGGTGGATACATGATTCTATGTCTTTGTCAAAACCCATGGAAACTGAGAGCACAAAAAGTGAATTGTGCACCTTAAATAAAGCCTATTCAAGATTACCTTCTCCCGACAAAAAATAAATAAATTTGTCGTAAAATTGATTTGGAGATTTGTAGATCCCAAGTTAGAATGCAAAATGAATAAACAACCGAATTGCATTAAAAATGTATCAAACAACCTAACTCAGAGGTTGGTGGTAGAAGGTAGTGACCAAGTAACTTTGGAAATGAGTGCAGTCTATAAGACCAAAGAAAAAATGAACCATAAATAACCACTATGTTCAAGGTGATAAAGACACCCCGACCATGGGAGCTGAGGTTAACACGTCTGCTATACATGTGAGCTGAAATCTCAAAATTAAGCAAGTGGATAGCAGGTAGTAGAAGCAGGTTTCTCATTGCTGAAATGGGAAGTTACAAATGAATCAAAGGAAGACGCTAGAATGATATATCTGTTAATGGATTAGAGTTGGAGTATGAATTCCTGTTACATTAGATAGAGTTACACATGGAAATATTGATAGATATGTATGCATATACAGATCAGTATAAAAACATACATTCCATTACCGTGTCTACAGACAGGGTCCAGGACCAATGACATCTTAGTAGCACAGCCAGTGTGAGACCTTTATGTCTAACATCATCCTCTAAAAGAAGAAACCAGGGTTCCCTGGAGAAATGACTGATTTTCTAGCCAGGATAGGAAATACAGAAAGTGAGACTGAAAGTACCATAAGGAAAGGAAGCAATGTTTAAAGGAGAGAGAGAGAGAAAAAAAAAAAAAAAAAAAAAAGGATAATGATGGGATTATGTCAAAGGGACATGAGAGCCAACTGAAAAAGGAGTCAAAACTAAAATTTAAGCAACACACACACACACACACACTAATACATTATAACACAAAGTATATAATAAATAACAATGCATCAATACACATAAATGACTGAATAGATAAATGAGGGAAAGGATAAATACCCAGCACAGAAGAATCCTCAATAATTTAAGTAAATACTTTTTTTTTTTGGTACTGAGAATTGAACCCAGGGGAGTTCTACCTCTGAGTCACACCCCCAGTCCTATTTTTTATTTTTCAGTTTGAAACAGGGTCTCAGGTTGATGAGAGTCTCACTACATTGTTGAGGCTACTCTCCAACCTATTGATCTTCCAGTCTCAGCCTCCCAAGTACTAGGATTACCAGCGTGTGCCACCACACCTGGCTCTAAGTAAATACTCTACCCTCAAGCAAGTACAGCACAACTCCCAGTCCTCAAAGGTGGTCCTCACACAATGATTTCTTTCAATGAGCACAGGATGGAAAGAAGGAAAAAAATAAATACATTTACAATGGGGGACTTGACAAGCATTGCTTCCAAGTGATAGACATGAACCTCAGCTGTGAGGAATAGAGTTGATAATATGTGCCCAGCTGCGATGGGATGAGGATGACACTGCACCTCCTAAAAACAAACAACCCGAGGCTGATGATGAGAAAAGTCCCAGACAAATCCCAACAGAGACAGGTTCTGCAAAAATGTCAGGCCAAACCTGTCAAGGTCTTGTAAGCAAGGAAAGTGAGAGGAATGGACAGTCAAGAAGCTTTCCCTCCTTTACAGACATCTCTATTTCTACTTCCATACCAGTTATTGTTATCACTAATTTTTTTCATGTTCATGTATTAAGTTTGCTATGCTAAGAAAATAACACTGCACTACATATTTTCCAGTATAGATCTTTTTCCTTTTTTTGAATTTTTTTTTCTTTTGGTACTGGGGATTGAACCCAGGGGCATTTTGACTCTGAGCTACACTGCCAGCCTGTTTTATAGGATCTTGCTAAGTTGCTCAAGCTGGTCTCGAACCTGCAATCCTCCTGTCTCAGTCTCCCAAGCACTGAGATTTCTGATGTGTGCCTACAGGCCCAGCCTTCTTTTGAATTATTTCATGAGATAAATTTTGGGGAGGGTGTAAAGTTTACCAGGGCAAAGTGAAGACCATTTTTATAGAGCTTGACATGCATTACCATTTTGTATTTTGAAAGTTCTGTATCAGTGTACAATACCAACAGCAATAAAAATGATAGCTAGTCTTTTCCAAATACGTTTTTTTTTTTCACCTGTTACAATTAGAAGTCCTTTAGTTCCATTAACTCATTTGTTTCTCAAAAAAGTCCTAAGAGATGGACAGGACTGTTATTTCCAACCTCATTTATTTAGCTGAGACACAGAGAGAAAACAATTTGCCCAAAATTATTTGACTGGTAAGAAGCAGGACTGGATCTAAATTCAGACAGTCAAGTTTCAGAGTTGGGGCACTTAATTACCACTCCTCATTCACTAATTACACATGTTATAGCAAACATTTCCATGTTACAATGTAAGATTGGCATGTTGCCTAATCTTTAGGGACAGGGAGATGGACATGGGGTCTTTGCTGTCTTGGTGGGGTCCCTTCTCTGCCTATTTCTTCCTGATCCTTGCTCTCAGATGATAGGAACCCTTGGGCAGACTCCACAATGTCTAGCTCAACTGGAACCTTTGTGCTACTAACAGTTCATACAGCTACAGACTAATGCATCAGTGAAAGAAAGGCTTGGCATGGTGGACACGGGCCTCCCTCCAAGCTGTCCACTGTGCTGCGGAAAAGTCAAGGCTGGTCAAAGTGACCTTTATCATGGCATGATGGAAGCTCAAAGTACAAGCATACACACTTAAGCTCTACTTAAATGCAAGATTTATTAACTAGGGTAGGATATTTTGAGAAAAAATGGGAAAGTGCTTCTGACTTTTACTCTGGGCCATCAGATAAAAACAGAACTGTCTGAACAAACGTGCCCGCGTAGTCATCCTGGCCATGGTAAAGAGTCAATGTGGCAGCATATAAGTGACTAAACAGTCACACAGGCAAGGTTTCAGCTTTCCCTCTTCACACTAGCAAATTCCCATTAATTTTGGTCATCTAGTACTATTTTCTTTCTTATAAATCTACCCTATTTTGTCTTTATGAAATGCCAAGGTATATTTTTCCCCCATAAAAATCCACAGCCATTACTCGTATATCCATCTGCCACATGATTCTACTATATACTTTATTAAAGGGAGAATGGGTTTCCATCTCCTTGAATGTGGACAAGTCATGTGACTTGTCTTGACCAATAACATGTCGGAAGTGCCCTTATGTGACCTCTGGGGTCTGGCCTCCAGAGACTTTGGAGCTTCCTCCCCTATCCAGTTGGAATTGTGCTCTCTGCGACCAAATGGAGACAAAGGCCTCAGCAGCTGGGCCAGTCTACCCAACAGAGGCCATCGCCAGCTGACCACTAGCCGAGTGACCCCGCTCCAGGAAGGCCAGTGGTAGAACCTCCCAGGCAACCCCCAGAATTTTATTATTAGTGGGTTAATTTATTGGTATTAAGGTTTGAACCCAGGGGCATGCTACCTCCAAGCTACACCTCCAGCTGCACCCCCCCTTTTAAATTTGGAATAGGGTCTTGCTAAATTGCTGAGGCTGGCCTCTAATCTGTCATCCACAGTCTCAGCCTCCCAAGTACTGGGATTACAGGAGTGTACCACTGTGCCTGGATGATACCAAATTTTTTTAATGTGCACGTTTTATTTTTATTTATTTATATTTATTTATTATTTTTCAGTACTGGGGATTGAACCCAGGGACATTCTGCCTCTGCACTACACTCAAGCCCTATTTTTTATTCTTTATTTTGAAAAAGAGGTCTCACTAAGTTGCAGAAGGCCTCAGTAAGTTGCTGAGGCTAGCCACGAACCTGCGAACCTGCAATCCTCCTGTCTCAGCCTCCCAAGTACTGGGATTACAAGCATGTGTGGCCATGCCTGGCTAAAAGTGTGTGTTTTAAAAGCAACACAATCTTTAACAAATGGCCTCTCGGCTATCAGCTAAATAGATTGACCCCAGCCAGAGTATTGTGGAAATCAGTGAAGTTGAAGCTTAGCTTGTACCAAGTCAAGGCCATCCTCGTGGCTTTACGAGCTTCATGGATACACAAATAAAAGAGCAGTACTTCTGGTTTTTGTCTGGCCTCTAAAATTGTGTCATCTTGGTAACTCCCAAACAAGCACCATCTTTGCCTACCAGGGCCACAGAGCCACTATTTACTCATTAAACACTATGATACAGGTTTGGCTCCAGAGGGAAAGGCACTGGGTGCCATGTGCACGTGTGTTACTATCACACTAAACCTCAAAATGATGTGTGGCTGGCTACAATACCCCAATAAAAGTACATTACACAATTCAAAATAAAATGGTGATAAGGCAAATAGACCAAAGGACATTGGAGAAAATAAATTGCTTGCTCAAGATTCCCCAAACAGTAACTAAGACAACCAGAAGAGCAATTCAAGGATTATCAAACAGAACTTGTAAGATTTCCTTGTTCAGCTCTGTCTACTTTAATGACCAAATTAAGATACTTCTGGATCCTTCGAAGGGCCTCTCAGGTTTGACCCGCAGATTTCATGATTCCCCAAATGCAGAACAAAGAGCTAAGAACCATTATAACTCTGTAATTCAGTGGTGCCACCTGTTTACTAGAGATGCGGTTTAGATGAGGCTAATGCCGGTGTTTAAACATTTCACGACACATTTTCTATGCTTTTCAGATAACGCCAGAAGAAATAATTGAGATAAATGTGCAGGTTGAGATGTTAGAGGTCAAGATGATTTTCACTTGAAGGACTCCTTGAATCACTCTGAACTTCTCTGTATGCTAAACTAGATAATCCCCTCCGAGATAGGATTAAAGTATAGAAGGTGGTTGTCAGCAGGTTTCAAAGGCAGACTTGCTGCCATATAAATCCCTTTATCTGTAAGCATCTTTCCATTTGGGGAAACTCACTGAACACCATGGTAAGTGTCAGTTAAGAATCAGTGGTAACTCATTAGCAATTTTTATGCACTGTGATAAAATATCTATTCATCTGTCTCTATGGCTACAGTGCCTTTCCCTGGAACATCAGGAGAAGTAACAGGTAATAGCAACTAAAATGCCACCATGCTGGGAGCTAATTCCCTTTTGTAAACAAGAATTTACAGTATAAAAACCAAATGCCCCAACTCCACAGTGAATTTGTTGTAGAAATAAGACCAAGCAACCTTCCTGCCTGAAGAAGGGTTGAATGGTTTTAAAATATCAGATTAAAACACAGCTGTTCAAATACATATTTTCAAATATTTTAGATCTTAAGAACGCTTGCCTAAAGGAATTTTTCAATCTTTTCACATGCGACACTCTGGCCTTGAAAGTGCTAAAATTCCAGAAGGAAGCTGCTGGCAGTGTTTCTGTTTATTAAAGAGAGAATAGTGAAATCAAATAACTCTGGACAAGGATCAAATTGTAAAATGAGAAGTACTGAAAATGACAGTTTCAACTATCCATGATACATTTGTAACTCTTTTAAGTATAGAAATCAGGGGCAAATTCTTGAAACCACAAAGAAAAAGGATTCAGATATTTTTAGTTCTTTTTTTCTTAGTATAAGAGGTTATATAGTCAGTGTAGAATAGTGAGAAAATCCAAAATTATAAAAATGTAAATCAAAATTCCAAATAAAGTCTGAATAACATTATACTCACACAAAAATTATTAACTCCTCTTATATTTTGTAATATTATTTTCAATCTTACAACGATCAAAAGTATTATAAAGAAAGTATAATACTACATCCTGATTCTTATGTAACATTTTTGCACAAATATATTCTCACACAATTCAATTAAAATAAGAATAAAGAGACAAACTTTAATGCTATGGAAATTCCATCATACAGATATAGAACATTACTCTTTGGTTGGATATTGTGGAAATAAACAGGAAGCAGATAGGCATTTATTTAAAAATTAGCTATAACATTGAATATATGCAAATGTATAAATGAACTCTACTAAAGGCTACTGTGGTAGCTTTTTTGATTACTATACACTCAGAGCATTCTCTACTTAATTAACTAATGCAAAGTATTTATTTATAAAGTGTCTTGTGTATTCATATGCAAGTGAGGAGGCATGTCAGTTTTTAGCACTGCAGTCCTGGCTGTCATAAAGCTTGATGCCAACACTGGTCTGCATGCAGGCTTCTTGGCCTCTAGAAAATGTACATTGGCTTCTGGTCTATCAGTCTAATCCAAAATAAAAGTAAAAACTCTTGCATTGCTTTTCTAGATGCCTATGTGGTAGGTAGCTGAAGAGAAATGAGCAGATCAGATCAAGAATAAGGACCTTAGGGAAAATGTTATGCAGACTCTTATTAATGGAAATACAAAACTATGGGACTCCCACCAGTCAAAGAACCACAGGGGCAACAGGAGGCCAAACCCAGGACAACCCCTGCAGGGTTCCACTGAGGCACCCATGGGAAAGTTTAACAACTTGGGAAACAGGGTGGCTGATGCACTAGGCCATGGTTAGAAAGAACACATGACTGTCCAGATACATATGGGTGAGAAAGGAGGCATCTCCCAGCCTTTGTTTTTTATTTTGAAACAAGGTCTCGCCAAGTTGCTGAGGCTGGCTTCAAACTTGCAATCCTCCCGTCTCAGCTCCCCAAGTACTGGAATTACAGGCATGTGCTACCAAGCCCAGCCCAGGGAGACCACAAGGCTTCCCATGTGAAGAGGCCCATGCCTTTCTTCACTCCAGAAGTGTTTCCTTCCAGACCCTTTCTCTGGCACGTAACCCCTTTATTATGGCATTTAACACAGTGCCCTCATCTCCCTAAATAAACCTACTCCCCCCCATTCATACCTTCCATCGGAATTCTTTCTCTGAGAAAAAGCAAGAATTGAGAAAAGGAATATCACCTGGTAACATTTCTATGTACAAAACAAGTTCAATGCTAACAGTATGTTGTCTCTAATATAGTGATTTTAAAAAGATGACATTAGCCTTACTCTACAGAATAATTATGTGGAAGATAGACAAATTTATACAGAAGATTTTTATAAAAGGGTATGTTAGCTTTCAGGACCAGAGGGTTCATGTCATACATCCTGCTAGGGTTGGAAGAAAGGAAAGGTGTCGCTAATTCAGCCTTCAATTCCTTAATAAATCTAATTTCTAACCTGAGTGGCTCTGGCCCTGTTCTACAGTGCAAATGCCACATGGCAGCGGCCCTTTCGAATGACAAGGACACAATGAAATGGTCCCCGGACATCAGCATCAAGCCATGTTCTCTGCTTCCCAGGCACTCTGCCAACACCAGACACTTCCCATTACCTGACAGATTCACTGCTGTATCCTCAGGGCACAGGTAAGTGGGAAGAAGTGATTTGTTTTGCTTTGTTTTTAAAATGAGCGAATGAGTCATCAAGGTCCTGTTGCCTTCTAATTATGAACAGCTGCAATGATAGGTGCACCTGCCCATCAGTTAGTGAGCTCCTAAAAATGAAGGCAGAGGTTTCCTTGTGGAGTTTCCTGCCAAAATACTGGGGCTTCTTTTCTTCATTAACCATTAAGGCAAAAGCCAATATGGGCATCTCCTTTCCTGCCTCTGTGAAAATACCCCACTCTTGACATAATAAGTTTGGATTGAGGAAAAGAAAAATAATCTCTTTTTTTTTTTATACCAACATACCTACCCTTTCCTTTCTTCACACCCTTTAATATTCTATGCACCACATTCAAAATCACTCTGACTTATTTACTACTGTATCTCCAGTGCCCAGAAAAATGGCTGGAAGACACTAGGTGCTCAATAAGTCCTTGTGGCCTTCCTAGGTTATATCAGTGCTCTCTGGTCTCTACTGTGTCGCTCACTCTGATGCACCTTGTACAATAACCTCCCAAACTTGCTATCTTGAAAGATCAGTTTGGTTAGTTTCCCTCCAAGTAAGAGTCAATGGGAGTGGGCTGCCTTTGACACCTGTACCCATGACAACACCTCTTGCCTTCAAGAGCTTTTTGATCCTTGCCTCATCCCACCTCTCTGGCCAATGCTGCTATTACTAACTTCAAGGATGCACTCTTTGGTGCCTGTAGACCTCTGCAGGGTCAGCTCCTTGCCTACCTGCACCTTTGCAAAATTACAAGCACATTCTAATCTTCAGGACTGCCTTTGCTTGGCCTGGAGGAACTGCCTTTTCGTTCTCCTTCTCAAAATTCCACTTGTTCTTCAAGAGAAGTTTACATTTTGCTTCATGGACTGTCTTTCTCTCCCCATTCTATATAGAAATTTCCTCTTTTTCTGAAAATACTTACTACTTTATTCTGTTCTGGTGTTTCTATAGTTTGCCTCTTCAATTAGATTCCCCCGTGATGCTCCTAATAATTTTCCAGGGGTATCTTAATATAATTAACATTGAGGTCACTAAGGCTGTGTGTGGAAGGGTCAGAGCTTGCTGAGGCTGCCTACTAATTGCTGAGAGGCTAATTGAATTCATCAGCTGGGTCCTGCACAGTATTGCAATGTGTAAGTCATCAAAATGAATTTTAATGTTTCAGCTCAATCAAAGCAAAGTCCCAAAGTATATGACTGTGTTCACAAGTGTATGTGTGCTTTTATCCTAAAAGGAACAAAAAAACAGTTTTCTCTCCTGTTGCCCCTAGGTACCTCTCTTCTCCCTTTTCTTAGGGATCATTGTGTTGAACCTCACATTGTTGGATAGCATATCAACTCACACTTCATTCACATGCCCTGAAATCAACACGTTTAACATTGTCCCCAAAAGGCTTTATTGCTCATAAAAAATTATGATCCAAAATGTTTCTGGGGAAAAAAGCTCATCTTGAGTAGCATCTATAAATATCCATGGTGCTGATGACTTCCTAAAAATCATTTATCTGCTTAGTTGCACTTATTATTCTAATTTCACACATACTCATTTTCTCTAGAATAGGAAAAATGTTTCTTGAAGAGTCAACTGTTTTCTAAACCCATTTGATATACTGCTGGCTCACTTGCTCACTGTTCAGAACACCCTCAATCATCAGCTGAAGCAAGAATATAATCATAACTCAACAAGAAATACTGAATATAATGGCCCTCCAATATAGCACTGATCAACAGAACCTCCTACTATGATGGGAATGTGAGATTTGCACTAGCAGATACAGTAACCACTAGCATAGCCAGCTACTGACCATTCGGAATGTGGCACTGGGACCTAAAAAATAGACATTTTTATTTTTACTCAATATGCATTTGAATCGCTGTATGTGGCGGGTGATTACTACATTAGACAGTGTTACTCTAATATAAACAGCTCTATTAAGATTATATATCTTCCAAAAATATAGAGGAAATATAAATAATAACTCAGGAAAAGATGACATTTCTTTTAACAGTGAATGCCTCTTATAGTTGCAATTGATATCTCAGTAAATAAAGCAAATATTTGAAAGAATATTCTCTAGGAGTCAGAAGATGTATGCTTGCAGCCATATCACTAACTGGTTGTGTGGCACTGGGAAAATTGCTTTATTCCTTGGGGCCTCAAAGAATTGAAACATGTGATTACTACCATTGAAATTATTTAATTCTATATTGGTCTCATACTTCCTCTTACTACCTTGAGAATATTGCTGAAGATCAAATGAAACACACACACACACACACACACACACACACACACACACACACACCCCTTTTAAGTTCCTATGACAGAAAATTTACTAGTATTTATAAATATGTGTAATATTTCATATTATTTTTGTTTCCAGAAAAATCAGGTAATGGCAAGCATATAATACATACTGAATATGAAATAAACACTTTTACCTGGCCTAGTATTTTGAAAATAAACATATTTTGTTTGTGAAAATAATGTTTGTATTTGTATGCTAAAGAAAAATTGGCTTCTTCTCAAGTGCTTCATTTCCTTTCTGGAAGTCCCTCTTGAAGGACAAGCTTCTGCAGTCCACTGTACAAGACACCTGAGTGCACACACATTGCAGACCCAGATGTGTGAGCACACCTGCCCAGTCCCTCTTACACTTGTCTTGGGAAGGGCCAGTGAATTAACACAGCTGGCTCACTCTAACTCCTGCTTCTGCCTTCAAAGGGGGCATCTACACAATAATCCATTTATATATAGAAAGAAAATACTAATATTCTTACTTATATTTTGTGTTTCTATAAAAACTAAGAGAGCAATTAAGTCTCACAAGTGTTTAATACAGAGTAAAGAGATTGTTCAGTGCCTACTGCAATATCCATTCCTTCTCAGTCTTTTTCGATGCTCTAATAAAAATACCATAGACAGGGAGGTTTATAAAGAACAAAAATTTGTTTCTCACAGTTCAGGATGCTGAGAAGTTGAAAACTGAGGTTCCAACAGATTTTGTGTCTCATAAGGGCCTGCTTCCTTGCTCATGGACATTTTCTTTCTATAACATAATGTGTTGCCAGGGACAGGGGAGCTCTACAGGTGTGTGTGTGTGTGTGTGTGTGTGTGTGTGTGTGTGTGTGTGTGTGTGTGTTACTAGGGATTGAACCAGGGACATTCTACCTCTGAGCTACACCTTCACCTTCAGCCCTATTTGATTATTTTATATTAAAACAGGGTCTCACTAAACTGCTGAGGCTGGTCTTGAACATGGAATCCTACTGCCTCAGCCTCTAAGTACTGGTACTACAGATGTGCACCACCATGCCTGACTTCCCAGGCCTTTTTTATAAGGACGCTAATCCCATTTGTGAGAGCTCACTCCCATAACCTACTTCTCCCCCAAAGGGCCCACCTCCAATATCACCTCACAGTGTATTAGAATGTAACCTATAATCTGGGGGGAAACAAGCATGCAGTCTACAACACTCCCTCCCCACTTTGTAAGAGCACCCTCCCTTTTAAATCAGTCTGGTACCAAGTACAATAAGAACTGTCATTCACTCACCTTGCTTACAGCTAAACTTTGGTTCCTGTGATATAATCATAAATAATGTGAGTCATCCACAAAACTTTCTCAAAAGGAAGTAAGGTGTTTTTTTTTTTTTTCCTCACTCTTCCTTCTGTAGCTTAGAATGTGGACATAATGACTGGAGATCCAGCAGATACTTTGGACTATGACTTAGAAGACTCATGCTCAAAATAAAAGTTTGTTTGTTTGTTTGTTTAAGATTTTTTCCCTAGTAACTTCACAGAGCTGCCAAATGGTCCTTGACTGACAACCTCCAAATTTCTTATGAACACAAGAAATAAAATTCCATCTAGTTTAACACACTGTTGTATGTTTTGAATAACATTTTCTATAATATGTAGCTCAACCTAACATAAATTCATTACAAGTGCAATGTAACATAGATTTTTACAAGTGCATTTCCTGACATAAATTAATACACGTACAACCTATGTATGTTCTTTATTTCTCATAGCATACATAATAAAATAGTTTGGGGACTATAGGGATAAAGAGCTGATACATTCTGCCACCAAGATCATCTCTGTTTTAAGTTAATAGAGTTTAACAAAGGACCATTATGTATACACTAATTATAGTACACTCTTAGTATTTGGGACGCTATAGCTACAAAGCTTTAGGAAATCTTAAATTCATAGCACATGTATCTTTGTAAATACTTCTAACTTTTCCATAATTTATGTCCAAAGTTTCATGTTTTCTGAATATATCCTTCTATCACACTATGAAGAAAAATGCTTAGATCATTTCCCAAAATACTAAAATAAATGGAGAAAGAGAAAGCATTAATATTTAGATGCTGGGTGGTTGGCTAGATTTATTTGTTGGTTAATAACTGAGTTTCGCACCTGTCGGGGGCCTAGCCTGGCCAGCTGGACCTTGCCTCTAGATGGCGCCTGGTAAAGTGCCAGAAGCAGCTACAGGTGGGCTGTGCCACGCCAGAGCGCATGCACCAGCACACCCGACTCGTGGCCGGCCAGGTGAGAGCTGTATGAGACACCTCGTGGCTTAGGCCCGGCGCAGCTATAAAAAGCCTCCATCTTTC
>PVLC010006881.1:0-56146 GCA_004027655.1 Graphiurus murinus
ATATATATGTGCACAATATATTAAACATCAGTTGTACCTCAATAAAACTATCTTTAGAAAAATGAAATGAAACAAAAACCAAGACCAGATGGGGTCAGCAGGAATGAGCTCACTTTGCTGAGCTGGAGCAAGCTATCCATATGGGATGCCTTGGTACCTGGGTACAAGTGGTCTAATGGTGCTAACTGTGTCCTGTGTGGCACTAATAATTATAATTTCCTGAGTTCAGCTCCTCATTTTCTATTACCTATAATTTTTTCAGTAGCTTCCTAAATGGCTTCCCTAAGTATACATGTAAAAAATTTGGTATACTAAGGCACATGATGTACTTACACAATCATATCAAGGTCACTCACTGAACTGATCCTGAGGGGGAGGGAGGAGGAGGGAACGGGGTGGGAATTGGGGAAGGGGTCAAATGAGAATTGTGTGCAAATATGTTGTTAACAACTTGTACTTAACAAAGATGTATGCTATATTGCACGAATTACTACAATAAAAAAAATTTGGTATATACTTTTGAAGGAACAATTTCAGGAAAGGAAGTATGCTATAGATTTTTTAAAATTATTTTAAGGGTTTTTTTGTTACTGTAGATTGAATCCAGGGGCATTCTAACTCCAAGCTACACTCTCATCCTTTTTATTTTTTATATTTGAAACAGGATCTCACTAAGTTTCTGAGGGGCTCACTAAGTTGCTAAAGCTGACCTTGTACCTGTGATCCTCCTATTTCAGCTTCCCAAGTACTGGTATTACAGGTGTGTGCCACCTCACAAGGCTAGATTTTAAGACAAAAGAATCATCAATAGAATTTATTGAGTTAGAGTTTTGTCTCTTGTCACTTCATCCTGACAAAAATCCTGTAAAACTGTATACATTTTATAGCCTTAAAAGGCTGGTGTTCAGAGTGGTTCAGTAACTCACCCAATGTCCCCTGCTATTGTGTGAAATAGGGTCTTAGCAGAAAGTAGAATTTCTTTTTTTTGGTACTGGGGATTGAACTCAGGGGCATTCTACCTCAGAGCTGTACCCCCAGCCCTATTTTTTATTCTTTATTTTGAAACAGTGTCTCACTAAGTTGCGGAGTGCCTCACTAGGTAGCTGAGGCTGGCTGCGAACCCAGATCCTTCAGTCTGAGCCTCCCGAATGCTGGGATTACAAGCGTGAGCCACCACGCCTGGCTTCAGAAGGTAGAATTTCACTCGGATGCTCAAGTGGAGGAAAGTGGGCCACTTCCAGAGGTGGGGGCAAGGTTAAAGAACCAAGAAGGAATGCCTAGACACCCAGAATCTAATACCAATGAAGCCATTTCTATCCTAATATGCAAAAGAGCAACGGGAGCTCAAAGCTGGGCAGTGGTAGGAAAAAGACCACAGGAGGATGTTTATGAATTTAAGGAAAGGATGTATGAGAAAGGTAGAATTTTTAAAAGGCATGGTGGTGCATGCCTGTAATCCTAATCCTTTGGAGGCTGAAACAAGGAGAATCACAGAATTGAAGCCAGACTCAGAAACTTAGTGAGACTCTATTTCAAAATAAAGAATAAAAAACAGGGCTAGGGGTATAGCTTGGAGTTAGAAAATCCCTGGGTTCAATCTCCAGTACCAAAAACAAACAAACAAAAAAGACCATATGAGAATGTTTGTGAATTTAAGAGAATAAAGTATTGGAAAGAGAGCTTAAAGAGTGGACAGAACTGAGAAGAACACAGACTGGAGAAAATAGGACTTCATGAGAACAGGAGTGGAGGAGGGCACGCGGGAAAGAGGAAGGGCACACCTTCCTGTGAGACAGGACAGAGCACGAGGAGAGGAGTGAAGGAAACTTGGCTGTGAGGGATGGGAGGAGCGGGCCTGGGGCCATACAGGAACCAGAGGAGAGCTGACACAGGGCTATTTTGGTAATTGCAGAGGAATTTAGTTGGAGATACAAAAATAATGAGTGTCCAGTACTATAGGCTGTACAAATGCCTGCATAACCCCAATGCAACATATTCAGCCAGCATTCAACAAGCACAACAGACCAGACCTCTATTGATTTCATTCTTTTCTTAGTAAAATGCTCTAAATAACAGAGTTGGAACAGTTAAGACACCTTTTTTTTTTTTTTCAGTACTGGGGATTGAACCCAGGATTCTACCTCTGAGCTATACCCCTAGCCCTGTTTTTATTCTTTATTTTGAAACAGGGTCTCACTAAGTTGCAGAGTGCCTCACTAGGTAGCTGAGGCTGGCTGTGAACCTGGATCCTCCAGTCTCAGCCTCCCAAATGTTGGGATTACAAGACTGCTCCACCACGCCTGGCTTAAGACACCATTTAAAAGAGAATAACTAGATCCTGGATAGGATGTGCTCTTAGAGTTAGGGTTCAGCTCTCAGGGGAGAAGAGTCTTACACACACACACACACACACACACACACACACACACACACACACACTGCCCCATATCCATTTAGAAAAAAAGTGAAGCCAGGTATGGTAGTGCACACCTGTAACTCCAGTACATGAGAGGTTGAGACAGGAGAATTGCAGGTTCAAAGCTAGCCTCAGCAATTTATCAAGACCTTGTTTCAAAATAAAAATAAAATGGAGCTGGGAGTATAGCTCAGAGATGGAATGATCCCCCTGGTTTCAATCTCCAGTACAAAAAAAAAAAAAAAAGAAAGAAAGAAAGAAAGAAAAAAAAAGAGCTATACTTTGTCATCCAAGTGGGATGAGATTACCCTGAAGAAAAATGTCAATGATGCTGATATTAAGATATTGGGCATGGACTGATGGTAAAAACAAAGGAGGCACATAAAACAATATATATTAAAAAGTTAAAATTTAAACATGACACTGACAAATCTTTCACCAAAGTGAATTTTAACACATCTCTCTAGAATATGATAGTTCGCACATGTCAAAAAAGCATAGAAATATACATGATATGAACACAACTAATCAACTGGATCTGATATAGAGATAATCTATACAACTCTGCTCCTCACAATTTGAGACTCTTTTTCTTCATGTTCCCCCAAGCTGATCATACTCTTGTAAAGAAAGCTGCAGCACATGAAGACCAGATTCTCTGACAAGAGTGCAAATATATAAAGGCCACTAACAAAATGATGAAAAGTCATCATATAGCCAGGTATGGTGACACATGCTGATAATCCAGCACTCGGGAGGCTGAGACAGGAGGGTGGCAGATTCTAGATCAGCCTCAGCAACTTAGTGAGACTCTCAGCAACCTAGTGAGATCTTGTTTTAAAACGAGAAAGATTTTTAAAAAGGGCTAGGGTGTAGGTCAGAGGTAGAATACCCTTGGGTTCAATCCCCAGTAAAACACACACACACACACACACACACACACACACACACACACACAAATTAAAAGGCCTTTTTAAATAAATCATTGGTGCAGGGATAAATCATATTGGATATTAAATTAATTAAACCTGAATAACAGTGAAAATAATGAAGATCAAAATTCGTAGCACATAGCCAAAGCAGAACTTGAAAGGTAATCTATAGCTTTTAATGTTTATTTTAGAAAAGAAGAAGCCTGAAATGTAATCAGCTTTAAAAAATTAGACATAGGGCATGGAAAACACTCAAAGAAAGGAAAGGGATGATGAAGATAAAAGTATAAACCAGTGAAATAGAAAACAAATATACAATAGGGAGTAACAAGAAAGCCAAAAGTTAAGTATTCAAAAAGGCCAATAAAATTGCAAAATGCCTGGCAATATTGATAAAGAATAAAAAAGAAAATGCACAAATAAGCAATATTACATATGGCAATGATTTAAAAGAAATTATATTATGAACAAATTTACACCAATAAATTTGAAAATGGAGGTAAAATAGGACAAATTCTTAGAGCTTAAAACTGACTGCAGAAGAAATAAAATGCCTTGACAATCTTATTTTAGTCAGTTATGGGCACAGGCCTGTAATCCCAGTACTTGGGAGGTTGAGATAGGAAGATTGCAAGTTCAAGGACAGCCTCAGCAACATAGTGAGACTCTTAGCAATCTAGCAAGACCCTGTTTCAGACCAAAAAATAAAAAGGTCTAAGATGTATCTTGAGGTAAAACACCCCCGAGTTTAATCTTTAGTCACACACACACACACACACACACACACACACACACACACACACACACCCTATCCTTATAAAATAAATTGAAGAATATTTAAAATTCTTCCCCAAAAGAAAGCAGTATTGCCTATATGTAGTTGTATAAGTGAATGCTACCAAATGTTCTAGAAATGGATCATTCCAATTTTGGAGGAAACCTTTTATAAAACAGAAGGAAATATCCCCAAATGTATCCTATGAGGTTAGAATCATCTCAATATCAAAACAGGGACAGTACTAGATGTACAATGATAGTACAAAAGCATGCATACATGTATATACAAAAATCCTAAGTAAAACATTAGCAAACTAAATATTTTATTTAAAAAGTACAAGATATTGACTGCAAAGGGTATTAGGGAATTTTTAGGGTGATGTGTCATTATAGTGGCAGTCTATCACTGCAAAGGTTTATCAAAGTTCATTGAGTTATATACTCTAAAATGTGAATTTTATTGTATGTAAATTATAGCTCAATAAACCTGCTTTAAAAGGATTTTATAGAATTCTACACCCATTTCATGATAAAATTCTTTGCAAATTAGGTGATTAAAAGGAAATATTCTTACCATAATCCACCCACATTTTTATCAGGCATCATTTGCAATGAGGAAAGTTAGAAGCATTGCCTTTAAAATGAGAAAGAAGACAAAGATATTCACTGTTAAGACTCTATTCAAACATTTTACTGAAGAGTAAAATGGCAAGACAACAAAAAGCAACTAGAAGCAAAAGAACAGGATAGGAGACTGATAATTCCAGATAATAGATTTGAATATACTGAAAAATCCAGACAAAATAATTAGAAGCATTAAAGAATTTAGCAAATTGACTGCCTAAAAAAGCAAGATAATATATTTGCATGTCTATATGCCAGTAAGAAACAAAGCAACACTAGTGCTGTGTGCATGTATGTCACTGTCAATATGATGTCACCATGGGCCAGGAGACAAGGGAAAGACCATTCATGACCCCATCATTTATAACAGCAAAGCTGGCAGTCTGCTGTGACCTAGGAAAGGGGCTAGACTTAGAGTAGTTCTAGAAGAAGCTAATTTGGTTCAGCAAAGGACATCTTCAGGAGGCAGATTTTCTTTCAGGGAAAAGAAAGAAACTTCACAACAATCAAAACCACCCGTAGGCTGAGACTATAATGCATCAGTAAAATATATTAAAAAATAAAACCAGGAAAGAAAAAAAAAAAACCTGCGTTCATTTGAAAAAAACAAACAAACAAAAAAGAAACAAAGCAAATTTAAAAGCAGGAAATATAACTTGTAATAGTAATAAAAATGAGGTACTTGAGAATAAACATAACAAAAGACACATAAGACTTATCATGTAGGGATTGAACTCAGGGGCATTCTACCTCCGAGCTACACCCCAGTCCAATTTTATTCTTTATTTTGAAACAGGGTCTCACTAAGTTGCAGAGGGCCTCACTAAGTAGCGAAGGCTGGCCTTGAACCCAGATCCTCCAGTCTCAGCCTCCCAACTACTGGGATTACAAGTATACACCACCACACTTGGCAACATGTAGAAATTTTAAAAATTATATTGGAAAGAAAGGAAACAAATGAAAAGACTTTCTTAGTTCATGAATAGAAATATTTACTATCATAAATATGTCAAGAACCCCCAAGTTGATTAACTGATTGTATGCAGTTTCAATCACATTTCTCTGACTAGTTGGGAACTCATCAGTCTCTAACATGTGGAAGATCAAAGGAGTAAGAAATAAGAATAATACATCTGGATTCTTATCCTACCAGTTATCAAGACTTATAAAGCTATAAAAATATACAAATATATTACTAGATAAAAATAGAGAACCAGAAATCAGCCTATGCATATATGGAAATTTGAAGCATGATAAAGAGGTCATCACAAATCATTTAAGGGAAGAAAAAACTATTCAACGAATGATTCTGGGACAATTGATTATTTAATAGAAAAATGTTAAATTGGATCCCCACCCTACTGCATACACCAAATCCAATCAATTCTAGACATTATGAAATGAGATGTGAAAGATGATACTTTAAAATATAAAATAAAATGAGCATGTCTCTCTGATTTTTGGATAATAGTGTTTAAATAAGACAGGCAACAGATGAAATAATGCTATGTGCATACGAAATTATCAATACTAACCTCAATAACACACACAGGGAGGGGAGGGAGCAGGATGGGATCCAAGGTAAATACACTAAATCCTGTGTACATGTATGTTCCTACTGCTCATTATGATGTATAATTACAGTGCACCAATAAAAGCATAGGAAAAATAAATAAATAAGATACAACATAGTCACCATAAAAATAAAGATTAAAGTTGAAAATGTCTCTTTTTCAAAAGGCATTAAAAAGAAAAAAGAAAAACCACAAACTATGGCCTGCAGGAGTAGAGAATGACACAAGCCCTTGAAAAGGAATTTGACTCTTCTTACTAGCCTCCTATCTCTTTACCCTGTGGTCTAACATTTCCACTTCTAGGTATGGCTACTCTTGCTTTTGTGTGCCAGGAGACAAGGGAAAGACCATTCACAACAGCACCATTTCTAAGAGCAAAGAACTAACAGTCTACTGTGACTTAGGAAAGGGGCTAGACTTAGAGTAGCTCTTGGGGGGTGAATTTGGTTCTGCAAAACGCATCTTCAGGAGGCAGATTTTCTTTCAGCAAAAAGAAGGAAACTTTCCAACAATCAAAACCATCCACAGACTAAAGAGCTTGCCTCTCCCAGAAGCGAGTTCCCATAACTGAACGGGATCCAGCAGTCCTGGGTGTTGCAGGGAGAATTCCACCACTGGGTGGAAGGTTTTACCAGACCATCAAGATCTTTCCCAGCTGTTAAGGTTCAGGAATTCTACACCTACTCCTCACAAAAGTGCTCAGCCATGTTACTGAGATAACATTAGAAACACCTTATTTGGATATCAGTTGACTCCAGGATTCCATCTTAAAAAGTACAATTGCTTCTGGGAGTATTGAGCTTTAAGCAATTAGCTCATAACCCTGACCTAATTTATCAAAGATTGGCAATATAGTGGACTGAAAAATCTGGAAGGAAAGAGAAAGAAATAAAAACAACATAACTTTTATTAACAAAACATGATCATAATAACTGTAAAGGAATTTTTATGGCAGGAAAAGTCACCCTTATTTCTATTGTCTTGAAACTGATTTCACTGTGACATGGCTGCTGTCTGCATTTGCCTCTCTGCATGCTGGGGCTTTTCTGTTTATTATGATAGTCAGGAATATTTTGAATGGAGAAGGCTTGGGGAATAGGTTTAGGGCCTGGTTCAGAGTGGGAGAGGGCTATTGCTGAGGGACACTTGGGATGGAAGAGTCCTACTAACCTTAGAAGTGAGAGTGGGGAGGCTGCAGAAGGAAAGAACTGGCTGCATTAGTTAAGGCACAGACAGAGCAAAGTATCTGCCTTTGGTTCCCTGCTTGGCTGGATGCAGGCTTCCCCAGGTGGAATGGCTCCTCCCTCCTCAGGCAGATACCATGTGCCTCTTACCCCTTCCCAGGCTGCCTCTGATGCCCTTACCCTTTCCACTGCTCTGCCTCCTGGACCTTCTCCTGCAGGGAAACCCAGCCAAGTGAGCCTCCTTTTATTGCAATAGGACCAGACACACTCTCAGTTCCAGATGTTGCTGGCATTGGTTGAACAAGCCTCATGAAAACCATAAAGCCAAGCACAAGCTCCAGATTAACTATTTTAGATATTTTCTCTTTCTCAGAACTGGGACAGGGGTCTCGATCTTCTTCGTGCCTCTCCCAGTTAAAGCTATGTAGGGACAAGTAAAAGTCACAATTTTCAACCAGCTGTTAGTCATGATTGTGTAAGAACAGTCTCAGGCCCAAAGAATGTTCTCAAGAACCCTGATGTGCTGCTGGAGGAACTGGTGATCAACTTCAGTCTAGTGAGGTGGTGGTCTACTTTGCCTAAAGGCCATGGAACATCCAGAAAGGTGAAAGAAAGGCATTTTGAGATGTTTCTTTACCTTAAGGTAATAAAACTCATCAGTGTGGCATAGATGAATGTCTCTCAGCTAATGGGAAAGCCAACCCAGGCCAGGAGAACAGCTGTCACCTGTGGTGAACTGTCATCTTGGTAGTGCCTGGAGTCCTGGGCACTATAGGTACATCTGCACACCCCATAAGTCAAGGAAGACAGAGACACACTTCTTTTTAAACCCATTACTCTCTAAAGCCTCTAAGTCAATGTGTGTGTGTGTGTGTGTGTGTGTGTGTGTGTGTGTGTGTGTTTCTAAAACTCCATCCCTATCCAAAATCCCTTTGCCTGGCTCCTATTCATGTTTCTAAGTGCATCTTGATGTTTCTCCTCTGGGAAGACTTCTGGAACCATCAGTCCCAGGTCCATGTTCCCACAACCTTCTGTGCTCTGTGTCTGTGCTATGTGTTTATGTCTCTTTCTCTCCTAGCCTGTGGGCTCTGAAGTCAGATTGTGTCTGGTCTAATCTGTCTACATAGGAGCTGCTCAATATATTCTTTGGATAAACAAGTAAATGACTAGCATCCCAAGATCCTGAGGAGCAGCACAAGAGTGGAGATACTCTAAAGACAGTGAGGGGCAGTGAGGTTCCTTTCAGGGGCTTTAGGTCAATGGTTCCTGTAAAGGTCAAGGATGAAAAAGAGAGCCATCCTGGGGCTTAGACACAATCATTGTATTAGAATTGAATATGCAAGCTGGAAATGGTGGTACACATCTGTAATCCCACTACTTGGGAGGCTGAGACAGGAGGATCATGGGTTCGAGGCTAGCCTCAGCAACTTAGGGAGCATTTCAGCAACTTAGCAAGACCCTGTTTCAAAATAAAAATAAAATAGGGCTGGGGTGTAGCTCAGAGGTAGAATGCTCTGTGTTTAATCCCCAGTAAAACACACACACACACACACACACACACACACACACACACACACACACTGAATATGCAGAGTGGTGGGTGTTGTTGTCTAGAGGCAACCTCTGGGGAAAAGCAGAGTTATCTTTACTTTCCCCCAGAGCAATGAACATGGAGATGTGTTTCACATTATGACGTGGCTTCCACACAGCATTGGGGTGGGGGATGGGAGGTGGGGGGAGATGTCTGAATACCACAGTGTCTCAGAGATTCTTCCAGAGCAGAACCCTCAGGAGCTCTGGTTTCCCTGTGTGTGGTTGTCAGACACAGGGCAGTCAGTGTCCAGCAAGCCATGAGGACATTAACTGCAGTGGGGGTGGCCCAAGTAGTTTTTTGTTTTTGTTCTTTTGGTGCTGGGGATTGAACCCAGGGGCGTTCTACCTCCAGACTATGTCTCTAGACAGATTTTATTTTTTTAGTTTGAAATAGGGTCTCACTAAGTTGCTGAGGGTCTTGCTAAGTTGTTGAGGCGGACCTTGAACCTGTGGTCCTCCTGTCTCAGTCTCCCTAATGCTGATTACAGGCATGCTGCACACCTGGTTTGGCCCAGGAAGTTTTACTGTGAGATGGAAAAGATGGGGAGCAAGTGGAAGCCATGAATTCTATGCTGGGTTCGATCAACAAAGGGCTCCAGGGCTCTGCAGGCTTCCCAGTTATATGCCCCACCTGAGACAGAAGTTATAGAGATTGGTTTTCATGGATTACTCCACAGCTCCTAGTATACTTTTGCTTCTATTACTGGCATACCAAGAGACTCTTCTTAAAAGGAATGGTGAGGAAAGTGATGGGCTTTGTCTTGGGAAATTGCCGTCCTGCTCCAGACAGCATATGAGAGCTCAGGCCTCCCTCTCCTGCTCCCTCCCAGGGCAGGAACTCCCTTGTCATCGTGGGGTGCCTGTGCTGCTGTGTGGGTGCAAGAAAGCAACTGTGTCTCCTGTTATTGACCTCTGTTTATGGCACTCACTAATGTCTTTCAAAGACTTAAGCCATTTTTGTAGAATACACCTAGGAAGCACTTCCACATGGCAGACAAGATGGAATATTCTAGGTCAGAGGTTTGAATTTTTTTTTCTTTCTGCAAATAGCCAGAGAGTGAATATGTTAGGCTTTTTCAGGCCATGAGACTTTTTATTATAGGTACTCTGCCAATGTAGTATGACAGCAGCTATATCGAATGAGCATGGCTATGTTTCAATAAAATTTTATTGGGCCATGGCTTGCTGACTCCTGAGTTAGATTAACAAAAGGCTCTTTACTGAAATGGTACTTCCACATGATTGCAGGTTAACAGTGTTCTGGGCTCCTCTGGGGAATGATGCTGAGGATGTGTGAGCAGGAGGACAGTAGGTCAACAGCCCTGCCCTGGCTGCTGCTCTGGAAGCCACTCTGCTGGAAGGATCGAAGGAAGGAGGGGCTGATCAGGGCAGTGAGAGGAGTGAGGGAGGAAATATTAGATTGCACCGTGAGAAAGGTGTCTCTGGGTCCCTTGGATCTGAGAAAATGGGAGAGAGGAGAGACTAGGGTAAAGTAGAGTAGGGAGGAGTAGAAGAGTAAATGAATGGGGACCTCTGATTTAGCCAACCCCCTTTCCTTGGGGCTTGGACTGGGAAAAATTGCTCTGGGACAAATATGGCTTCTCCCAGGAGCTCCCAGATAAAGCCCCAACAGCAGCTATAGCTGGGCAAATCATTGACTGGTCTAAGACCTTATGAATGAAAGACTGGTCTATTTTCCATGGCATCTCCGTTCTTGAATTCTCCTTCCTCAAAACTGCTTTTAGTGAGGCATACTTTCAATTGGACTCCATCAAATAGCTGGTGTGCTTAGAGGGATCATGGGGCAGATCCTCCTTCCCTGGGTCTGCCCTTCAGCTCCACTATCATAGAGTATTGTGCTCCTAGGCTTGTCCTGTTTTCCCTGCTGGGTAGGAGGGAGTACTTAGTAATTTTTTCTTTCTCTTGTGCCCCTGCCTCTTTCTCTATGATGACAATTCTGCTTTCTTTGCTGCTGACAGCTCCCACAGAATGAGTGGTTAGGTCATGGGACGACTTCAGAAATGGCATCCAGCTTGGTGATAGAGAAAGTCCTTCCAAGGATGTTTGTATCATGTCACACCTGCATGAGGACATGGGGTGGAAGAATGCATGGGGCATGTATCTCTCATAGTTATGAATTCTGAGCAAATATGCCCCAGAAACATGATGGCTCCCTTCTTATCCTCCCCTTCCCCATATAGGGTATTGAGATTGACATTGGTATTCTCGCATATGTACACAATATGGGTGGAAGTGATTCCTTCAATGATGCTCTCTCCTCTCCCCTTCCCCTAGTCCACCTACTCCACTGGAGTTTCTTCTCCATTATCTGAAGTCTCTCTGGTATCCTGACTACTCCCTAGCTTGTGCATATGACAGAAAACATGTGACCCTTCACTTTTTGTGACTGGCTAATCTCATTTAGCATAATGTTCTCCAAGTCTATCCATTTTCCTGCAAATGACATTGTTTCTTTCTTCTTGATTGCTGAGTAGAATTCCATTTTCTGTATATCCCATAATTTTGAAATCCATTCATCTGTTGATGGACACCGAGGTTGGTTCCATAATTTGGCTATTGTGCTGATAAAAACATAAATATGGATACATTACTATGATTTTCTGGTTTCAGTTTCTTTGGAGAGATACCAGAAGTGGTATAGCTGGATCATATGGTGGATCCATTTTCAATTTTCTGAGGAATCTCCATATTGATCTCCATAATGGCTGCACTAATTTGCAATCCCACCAACATTGTAAAAGAGTTCCTATTTCCCTACATCCTCGCCAGCACTTATTGTTGTTTGACTTCTTAAATGGGATGGCATTAAGCTTCTGCTCATCAAAGGAAACCATTGAGAGTCTAAAGAAAGAGCCAGTCTACAGAATGGGAAAAGATCTTAGCCAGCTATCCCTCTGATAGAGGACTAATATCTGGAATATACAAAGTACTTAAAAGACAACACTAAAAAAAATCAAGAAATGGGCAAGTGAACTAAATAGAAACTTCATAAAAGAAGAGATACAAATGGCCAATAAATACATGAAAAAATGTTCAACCTCATTAGCAATCAGGGAGATCCAAATCAAAACTACACTGAGATTCCATCTAACCCCAATCAGAATGGCAATCATCAGGAAGAACAATTTATTGGGACTTATGGCTTCAGTCCATAGGGCTGGCTCTGAAGCATAAAAGGCAGTAGTCAGGTACACAAAGGGATCTGTGTTCACATCATGAAAGCTGGAAGCAGAAACAGGGAGGACACTAGGTATGGTGACTCACAATTGTAACTTTAGTACTTGGGAGGCTGAGACAGGAGGATCAAAGATTCAAGGACAGCCTCAGCAAGTTAGCAAGACAATGTTTCAAAATAAAAAATAAAATAGGGCTTGGAGTGTAGTTCATAGGTAGAATGTCCTGGGGTTACTTCTCAGTGGCATATGCAAAAGAAAGGAAGGAAGAGAGGGAGGGAGAAAGGAAGGGAGGAAGGGAGGGAAGAAGGAAGGAAAGAAGGAGGGAAGGAAGGAAGGAAGGAAGGAAGGAAGGAAGGAAGGAAGGAAGGAAGGAAGGGAGGGAGGAAAGAAAAGAGAAAGAATAGGGAGGGGACCAGGGACATATTTTGTCCTTAAAGCCACACCCCCAATGACCTGCCTCCTTCAGCCACACGGCACCTGCCTCTGTTACCACCCAGCAAATCCATTCAAGTTACTAATCCACCAATGGATTTATCCACTGATGAGGTCAGAGCCATCATGATTCAATTATTTCACTTTTGAACATTTTGACATTGCCAATACATGAGCTTTTCCAAAGGACATTCTATATCCAAATCATAATGGTGGCTTTGGCTAAATTACTTAACCTCATGAGCTTTAACACCCTCATCTTTAAAACTGAGCATATTAATAATGTCTAACTTAAAGGATTGTGTGAGGATTAATTGAAATAATCTGTGTAAATTGCTTAGAATAACAAATATTTCTTTTTCCTCATCTCATTCCCATTATTACTCCATGGACATGAATAAAAGGATATAAAGCAAATCCTATTAAAGAAAAACAACAAACAAACCAACAAACAAAAAACCCAGGCCTCCTGCTCTGAGTTTTTTCTAGCTGCATGAATTCTACCCCGGAGATTCCTTTGGAATAAATGAAATCTGTCTGGGGATAGAACAAGGCATGTTATTGTCAACTATTTATCTCTCAGGGATAGTACATGCGCTCCTCTATGTACACCATTCACTTCACTTTAACAAGCAGATTCACATACTTTAACATATTCAGAGCTCAGGCAGTCCTAGAAAAGAACAGCTTAGGAGGGATTGTTCTCTTTTCTTGAAGGGAAAAAATGACTCATAGAATCCAAGTCACTCTACAAGAGCCTGGATAGAAACCAAGTGTTTGCTGCAGTAAGGGAAGGGTATCTCTGAGTACAGGTCAAGGATGCCTCCTGCTCCAGGAGCATTCACGGGAGCGGGGCTTGATAAACAGAAAATGAATGGTCATATGTTTTCTTCTTTATGTGGAAGCTAGGGAGTAACCAAAATACAAGAGTGACTTTAGATAATGAAGGAGAAACTCCAGTGGAGTGAGGGAGGTGGTCTAGGGGAGGATGGGGGTGGAGAGGGAGAATTAATGAAGGAAATATTTCCATTGACATGAACATATGTGAAAATACCAATGCTGCTCTCAGTATCCTGTACGGCAAAGGAGAGGCAGGGAGATGAGACCGGGTGGAAAGCTCCTCAAGTACTATGTGCTTGCATGTCACTATCATTGTGAACTACATTATGATGTGACACACACACACACACACACACACACACACACACACACACACACCCCATGTCTGAGTCACATTGATCTGAGACCTACTGAGCAGGGGGTCTGAGAATCTGCATCCGTAGTCCCTTCTTCATATCATTCTGACGTATGTTGCATTGCTCTTGAGTCTGCACCAATGGCTCTCACCCTCGGTTAGGCATCTCTGTTACCTGTCTAAGAATTTATGTGACAAAAACCATTCAAGCCTGCTTGGGCCTCATTCCCCAGAAGTCTGATTCTGTAGAGTTAGGGCAGATCTCTGGCATCCACAGCAGTCCTGATTCTTAGCCGGAGCTGAGAGTTACTGATCTATCAGCAGTTCTAATACTTTGCCATATATTAAAATTACCTGTACAGGCTGCACCCCAGACTGACAAAATCAGAATCTGGGGATGGAAGTCAGTCATTAATATTTTAAAATATCTCCCAGAGGTTCCTAATGTGTAATCACTGTTGAGAACTAGTGGTCCAGACTCAAGATTAGCAAATGTTGTGTTTTTTTGCGGTACTGGGGATTGAACTCAGGGGCATTCTACCTCTGAGCTATACCCTCAGCCCTATTTTTTATTCTTTATTTTGAAACTGAGTCTCACTAAGTTGCGGAGTGCCTTACTAGGTAGCTGAGGCTGGCTGCGAACCCGTATCCTCAGGTCTCAGCCTCCCGAATGCTGGGATTACAAGCGTGCGCCACCACGCCCGGCTCACAAATATATTTTTTAAAAGGTCCAGATAATAAATATTTTAGGCTTTATGGGCCATGTGGTCTCTGCCACAACTACTCATAGGGTGCCATTGTAACTGAGGGTGAGAGCCACTGGTGCAGACTCAAGGGCAATGATTTTCAATGTTGCAACATATGTCAGAATGATATGAAGAAAGGACTATGGAAAGCAATTGTGGAGAACATGTAAATGAGTGGGCATGGATGTGTTCAATAAAAAAGTATTAACTAAATTAGGTGGTGTACTGAACTTGGTCCATAGGTCATAAAATAGTGACTTCTGATATAGGTTAGTGTTTTTCAAATGATCTGTAATACATTATTTTTTAAAATTTCCAATCTGTAGCAGACTTCTTCTTTTGTAAAATACAATAAAAATGAATTATGAGAAAAATGAAATAAAAAGGATAAAATATGAACACACGGATTATGCAACTGAATGTCCTAGCAATGTCAAATTGCTGTAAAAGTTTCTAAATACTCACAGTCAATTTCTTTTCTTCTCTTGCATGAACTGACAAAAATCATCCCAGGCTAGACCCATCCCAGGAGTATACACTGAGTAGCACTGGTATAGTTAAACCAGACATCTCCCTGTTTAAGGGATGAAGGTGAAGGCAACCAGGTAGAGTTGATACGTATAAACTTCATGGAGAAAGATCCTTTGAATCCAACTTTGAGAGAGGCGATGGACTTCCAGTCGTGAAACAGGGATGACCAGGCATCTTAGCATCATACCTGCCACTTTGAAGAAAACAACTCAATAAAGTTGGCTGGATTTGGATTAGACAGGGAAAAGCAAGCCATATTTGTCAAGAAGATAGAAGTGTGTAGAATAGGACTAGTGGCCTCCCAAAGGAAAAGATGTCAAGGGGCTTAGAGGTCAGAAGAGGTCTGAAGGCTGGCGCTGCCATGTAGTAGCTAAGTTGGGGACAAGTAAGAGCTATTCTGAGCCGCAATGACCTCATCCTTGAAGCTAAGGATACTGCCAATTTCCCAGGATTGTCGAGGGAACTTGAGTCATAAATGCAAAGTTTTTAGCTCAGTACGCAGTGCTCAGTAACCAACGGAGATGGCTATCAGGGAGCAGCAAGGGACAATGGAGAGAATGACAGCCGCATCAGAACCTGGCAGCCCTGGGTGCAGATCCTGGCTCCACTACTTGTGTGACATTGGGCCACTTAACCTCAGTGAGTCTCAATTTCTTCATCCGTAAAACAGAGACATTAATGTTTGCTTTTCAGGTTAAAGATTAGAGGTTACAGAAATATGTTAAGGGCTGGATGCAAAAGAAGTCAAGAAGTGGTAGCTATTGCTTTTTTTCTCATGTAAGTTTTAATTGACATATAATTTGTATATAAAATTTGTGTGTGTGTGTGTGTGTGTGTGTGTGTGTGTGTGTGTGTGCACGCACGCACATGCGCGCGTGCAACCGGGGATTAGATCCAGGGGCACTCTGCCTCTGAGCTACACCCCCAGCCCTATTTTATTTTATTTTTTATTTTGAAACAGGGTCTTGCTAAGTTGCTGAGTCTAGGGCCTTGAATCTGTGATCCTCCTGTCTCAGCCTCCCAAGTACTGGGATTACAGGTGTGCACCACCCAGGGGCACTCTGCCTCTGAGCTACACCTCCAGCTCTATTTCTTAGTTTTATTTTGAAACAGAGTCTCGTTGGGTTAATAGAAGTCTCACTAGTCGCGGAGGCTGTCTTCGAACCTCCTGTGATTTTCCTGTCTCAGTCTCTCAAGTACTGGGATTAAAGGCGTGTGTTACCATGTCTGTGTCTGGCCAAATTCATTCCTTTTTTTTTTTTTTTTTTGCAGTACTGGGGATTGAACTCAGGGGCATTCTACCTCCGAGCTATACCCCCAGCCCTATTTTTTATTCTTTATTTTGAAACCGAGTCTCACTAAGTTGCAGAGTGCCTCACTAGGTAGGTGAGGCTGGCTGCAAACCCGTATCCTCTGGTCTCTGCCTCCCGAATGCTGGGATTACAAGTGTGTGCCACCACGCCTGGCTCAAATTCATTCCTTTTAAATGGACAATTCAGTAGGTTTTTAGTGTGTTCACAAAGCCATGCAGTCATTACCACTATCTATTGTTTTCTTAATCCATTTAAATCAATAACACTGAAGTCAGCCTCTGGCTTCCTATACTCCAACACCTTTACAGATGCTTGCAAAGGGAGACATTGCACCACACAACACGTAGCAACATTTCTTGATAGTCTCTTTCCAAAGTCCCACACTATACAGCAGAAGCTTCAATCTATTCCCTCTCCTCTAGAACTCCACTTTGGGTGGCTTTCCTTCTCACCGTCTGCACTTTCTCACAGAGGTTTTGCAATCCAGACACCGCCTTGGGTCCGTGTCCCTTCTCACTCTGAATAATGGAGGGCGTCCCCTCAGCCTGGGCTTGTGCTAATGATGGTCACTTCATTGTGTAAGTGATAGCTGCTTTTCTGAGATCTGTGCTCCATTTTAACACGAGAAGGTCTTGCAGAGGGCTCCCTGGCGAGCAGCCACATTGCATCTCAAGCCCCCTTGCATCTGGGCATAGACATGTGGACTAGGTAGATAAGTCCCCATCCCTTAGAGGTGAGCAGAAAATGTATGTGTCACTTCCAAGCCACAGCGATTAAAAAGGGGGTATGTCTCCTCCATATTCTTGTTCCTCGTCTGCCAGCAAAGGACTCAGAGACTCAAGGAAATAGCTAAGCCTCACAGCAGAAGGACCTTGGGTATCCATGGTCCATGAATCATTACATGGGAGCCACCAATCCAGTACCTGATTGGAGTTGACATGAGTAAGAAATAAAACTACTCTGTTTATGCCACTGAGAGTTAGAGGGTTTTGTGTATTACAGAAGTTGGCTTTACCTTACTTAGAATACCTGCTCATCTTGCAGAAAATAACACCTTTTTTTAACCCTCAGAAATGGCCAGAGGGAGAATGGTGTGATGGTTTGAAGTCCCCATGGTCTAGAGGCAGCCATGCTTGGAGGTAGGTCACTGGGGATGTGGCCTTGGGGATCATATAAGTTCCTTGCTTGCCTCCTCTCCCTGCTTCCTGCCATCATGTCCTGAGGACCTGTATCCCCGGCTCCTGGCTCCTGCTTGGCAACCACCATAAAATGGGCTACATAGCCCCGGGCTGAAATTGCCAGACCTGTAAGCAAGTGACTTTCTTCCTCCACGTGCTGCATGCCAGGTGTTTAGATCACAGCAGTAAGAACATTGACTGAAACAAACAGCTATAAATAATTATCCTTTAATAGATTTTTATGTCATAGTTTTACTACTACCTATACATCCCCATTCCATTTAAGACTGGCACTTGCAGGGGGAGAATTAAGAAGTCTTTGTCAACAAAGATATTGAGTTGTTCTTCAGATTAGAGGAGTGTTCCTAGGACAGCTGCTGAGAAGCCTCCATCAGGACCCATGAATATGGAAGTCGGAAGCAACTGGCGGGCATGCACCCTCCAAGGAGGCCTTCACAGGGACTCAGGAGCAGTCAGGGTGGACTGTGGTCTCTGCCTCTGACTCGGGGAGGGAGGCCTTGCATGGAGGGTGGGATAGTGACTTGGGAACTGATTCAGAAAGGCAGTGAATGAGTAGGATAGAAATGGGACTCTGCCAGGCGAAGCTCAGAAAGACCAGAGTCCCAAAGCTTAAATCCCTATCCATGCAAACCTTGCTCAAGTCCATACTCCCAATACACAGAAACAGGGCAGGGAAGGAGCACAGCCCCATCTTTCTTATGGGTACCACCCCCTCTAGGGGCTCTTTTATGACCTCTTTTCTTCTTCTGAGGCTGCCCTTCAGTCCAACACATCCTCCTTTCATTGTAATGTTTGGTGGTAGAAAGGAACTTGGTGTTTGAGCAGGCAGAAGATCTGCCAAGAGTTGAGGGTGTTGATACCCCATGTCCACCTTCTACTCTAGGATTAGATGCTATAGCTCAGCGGCACCCCAATTCAATAGGTTGGTGGTATCAGGTCTTCCATAAATCATAAAAATACATTTATTTATTATGCATGTACTCAATCATTTACCAGACATTTTCTGAGATCTTACTTTGTAACCAGTACTGTACTAGGTGCCGTGCCATGGGGCATCGAGACGTGACAAGGCCGTGATCCCTGTCCTTAGAGAGGAGAGCACAGGGACAGAGAGATAACAGCCACAGCTGTGAGGAATTCCGTGCCAAAGTCAGTGGCAGCCACCCTCTGGCAGTGTGCCGGGCAGGCCCGAGGATTTGGTGGGACCTCAGAGCTGGAGGCCCTGTGATGCTCGGGGACTGTGGTTAGGAAAGACGGAGCTGTTGGCAGTAGCTTCTCTATCTTCAAGGACTAGGGTGGAGCTGATTGGCAGAGTGTTAAAGCACAATGAAAATTAGATGCCAGAGTCCATTTGGCTGCTCCAAAGTACTAGGGAGCGGGCTCTGGCTGACTCTGAATAGAGACAACACTTCTTTCCCCGAAGTTGGCCGGAATAGTCCCAGAGAACAGCACAAAGCCTTCCTTGGAGGCACTGAGGCTGAAATTCAGTGGCCAGGTCTGGCCCTCTCCCTCTCTGCATTGTTTTGCACTCAGCTCGGTGGCCTTGCCTACCAGTGTGGGTGAAATATGGGTCAGGCTTGCCCAGACCCACTCTGCTAGAGAAACCACTGCAGTGTGAAAAGAGGAGGCCCGTGCACCTTGCTCTGGTGTTAGAGAATGCACCTGTTGTGTGTAATGGGTATGCTGGGCAGTCTCCTGCCAGCGAGCAAGAATCCTCTGCCTGAGATGCTACATTTTCAGCCACTGCTGCCTCTTCTCTTTCTCCTCAGAAAGGAAATGAGGAGGACTCTGCTTCCCCTTGTCAGGGGAAGGAAAACCTGTCTGAATTCCACCTGAGAGCCATCCTGTGGTCTCTCTGGGGCCAGGTGGCCCAAGGGTTTGGATCAAAACTCATAATCACACAGGAAAATGTCTAGTGTTTCTTCCCTACAAAAAGAGGAGCAGCTGGGCATGGTGACACATGCTGGTAACCCCAGTACTTGGGAGGCTGAGAGAGGAGGATTGCAGGTTTGTGGTCAGCCTCAGCAACATAGGCCCTCATCAACTTAGGGAGACCCTGTTTCAAAATAAAAAGGGCTGGAGGTGTATTCAAAGGTAGAATACTCCTGGGTTCAACCCCAAGTACAAAAAAAAAGTAACATAGGAAAAATAGGTTGGAGTTGGAGGAGTAAAAACATAACACCAACCACTCTCCTGGGAGGTCTTGCAAGAGGCTTGAAGTACCCTAATCTGTCACCCTGGCAAGTCCCCAACCCCCAGACAGGCTCTGTGTGGAACAGCTTTTGTCCCTACCACCTTAGAATAGTTATTTCCCCCTCTGGAAATGCTTCTAACATGTGCCTTAGTCGGCCTCTTAGTCCAGAGATTACAGAGCAGACTATCTAGATATTCATGCCACACAGACCCAGATATTCCCCAGAGAACCAGCATGAGCCTCACCCGTCAGATGTCCGTCATCAAACTCTTGCCTCCTGTTCAGGCGTAGATGGAAAGTTCTTTTGTTCCTTGTGACAAAACAGCTTGCCTGATGGCTCGACCCTTTCATGTGAGATGTTTACCTAGTGTATTCACTAAATGCTGCTGCTGGAAACAGACTTGCCCATGGCCCCTATACCAGAGGATCCCCAGGTTGGCCTCCAGTTATGCCAGGCTGTCAACCAGTCCACTAGTTCTTCAGATATAAACAGGCGGGGTGGAGCTGATCCTCTAAATAATAGTTTTGTTGACATATGAGATGCAGAGTTATTGATAAGGGGTTTCGGGCAGGGTCATGGGTGCCTGGCCTTTGCTCAGAGCACTCCTCGGGACAACCCCTCTTGTGATATTCTAGGCACAGACAAAAGTACCGCTCAGCTTCAGGAATATCCTTGTTCTTGATGCTCTTTCATTCTTCTCTACTTGGATGAACTGCCCTTCTGCCCTATGGAGAAGAACTAATCCTCAGGATTTGAGGGTTTCCAGCCTGGTGTGGTGACTGAAAAGCGCCAACCCACTTTGGGTAAATTCATGTAGACCATCTCTCTCTGTAACACCAGACATAAGAAGTTAAAATTAAGTGGATGGCAACTTTCTTTTCTTTTCTTTTACTTTGTTTTGGTTGGTTGGTTTTGTTTTAGTACTGGGGATTGAATCCAATGGTATTCTACCTCTGATCTTTACCCCTAGCTCTTTTTATTTTATTTTGAAACAGGGTCTTACTAAGTTGCAGAGGCTGGCCTTGAACTTGCAATCCTCCTGTCTCAGTCTTCCAAGTACTGGGATTATGGATGTGTCTTACCACACCCAGCTACAACTTTCTTTACAAGCCTGTGCTTCCCAAATGTTTGCATGCTATTCATATTTACAACAGTATTCGTATGAAGTAATAGAGGGAATCCACCATCCCATGCTGTTCTGCAATGCTGAGTCTGAAGGGAGTAAAAATTCCCGCACATCTGTGACTCACTGTTGCCTATCAGTGAGTCTTAATACATCTGCTGGAAACCTCTGGCACATACTATTGTTGACTTCACTAGATGTGGGAGTATTTAGTACAGCTGGCAAGTACTCTAGTCTCATCAGCAATACATCTTCTTTTAGAATCTGATTCTTTTGATGTGTTTGGGGGTTTGGGGATTCACTTTCATCAGGTGAATTCTGCTGACATCCTCCTACTCCAAATCTGAAATGCCTTCTATAAAAAACACTATATTCTGTCCAGATTCCCACTTCAGGGATGGCTCTCCCAGCCCCCAACTGTGGTCAACACACAGCTGTGTCCCTTCCTAGGAAGTGCCCTTGACAGAGAACTCTCTAGCCCCTGATTAGGGGCCCTCTGGAGGCCAGCTCATAGCTGATGGCTGACTAATGCAGGGACACAAAGGTCTCCTGCAGCTGGAGATCATCCTGAAGGCTCAGTTTAGCTCTGGAGCCCCCTGCAGAACAGGCTCAGGCTCAGTGACAACTCCAGGGGGTGGCTTTCCCCTCTCACCAACCCTCATGGGTATGCCCCTGGAAATACACAAAATCAACCTTTTGCATGCAATTCTCTGTGGCCTTGTATGCTTTCAGGGAAACCAAACTGAAGTAACCCCCTTTGAGATCTCTTGAGCATTCTGTGCACTTAGCATCACACATCCTTTTCCCGTGTAAAGTGATCAGATTTATATAGACATGTGGAGGACCTTGTTAAAACATTAACAGACCAGTGAGCAGTTAGAACTGGACAGACAGTCATTCAAAAGAGAAATCTGAGCTTCCTGTGGTTAGGGAGGGAAAACACAGACTGAAAGGTTGCCTGTCCTCCGTGTCTTCTAGGATGAGTCACCTTCTCTCTCTGGGCCTCACTTTCTTCATCTGTCATCCGATCAGGTGGCACTAACTGAGATGTTCTACTGTTCTGCATTCCTCTGTTTCCCCAAGGCAGTGGTCCACAGTCTCAAGCATGCATCAGAATTTCTTCTTCTTCTTCTTTTTTTTTTGGGGGGGGGGGACTGGGGATTGAACTCAGGGGCATTCTACCTCAGAGCTACATCCCCAGCCCTATTTTTTATTCTTTATTTTGAAACCGAGTCTCACTAAGTTGCAGAGTGCCTCACTAGGTAGCTGAGGCTGGCCGCGAACCTGGATCCTCCAGTCTCAGCCTCCCAAATGCTGGGATTACAAGCATGTGCCACCATGCCCTGCAGAACTTCTTTTTTCAAGGGCATTTTAAAAGCACAGATTTCTAGGCTCCACTGCTACAGATTCTCCTTCAGCAGAGCAGCAGTGGGGTCCTGCAATTTGTATCTCTCCAACAAGTTCCAGGTGATGCAGATGGTAATGCTGTCAGTCTGGAGTTCACACTATGAGAACCATAGTTCTGATGGTACCTAAGGGCTAAGAGTTAGTATAACAGCTGTGGTACTATTACTCAGGTGACTTTCTTTTTTTTTTTCTTTTTGGTACTGGAGATTGAACCCAGGGGCATTCTAACTCTGAGCTACACCCCCAACCCTATTTTTTTTTTTTATTCTTTATTTTGAAACAGCGGCTGGCCACAAACTTGTAATCCTCCTGTCTCAGGCTCCCAAGTACTGGGATTACAAGCATGCACCACCACGCCCAACCAATCTCCAACTTTTAAAACAATTAAAACATTTTTATACAGGGTCTTACTAAGTTGTTGAGGGTCTCACTGAGTTGCTGAGGCTGGCCTCGAACCTGCCATCCTTCTGTCTCAGACTCCCAAGTACTGGGATTACAGGTGTGTGCTACCGTGCCTGTCTTACTTAGGCAACTTTAAAGAGTTAATTCACTTCTTTATTTACTAGTGAGACACTTTGTTAAGGAAGAGGGTTCCCAGCCAAGTTGAAGACTATCTAAGGCTAAATCTTATGTGAAAAAAAGAGGTCACTCTTTCCAGAGGAAGCTGCAAAGATTATAATCGAAATAGATTTTGATTCATGGCAAAGTTTTCAAAGAAGGGAGGGTGGGAGGGAGGAAAGAGCTCGTCTTTTAAGGAGGTCCTTCTTGGAGACCTTTGCCACCTTAATGTAGCCTGGGATGCTACAGGGTCTGATGCTGAGCCTCACTGTGCATGACAGCCCAGACATCGGCCCACAGGGATTCCAGGGAAAGCGCCGTAGCCTTCGAGGCATGCTTGGTGACAGCCAGCATTTGCACAGGGCTGCAGTGCTGGAAGCACTCTCCCATCCCTGGCCCAGGGCCTCGCCACCCAGCATGTTTTTACTGGACATCACCAAGGTCTGAGAGCCCAGGCGTCAGGGCACTTCCTCAAGAGCGCAGTGTCTGGGATGCTGAGCCCAGGCCTGCCAGTTCCCATGCTCGCTCCAGGCCGTGACGTGGCCCCTCTAGTGGGAGGGAAGCAGGCTGTGCCTGCTGTCACCAGGCATTTGGTTGGATAATGCCCTGGACTATCCTCCAAAAATACCCAGGCATTGCATAGATCAGGAAAATCTTCAAGGAAATCTTCCCTTTTGTCTCAAAGGCAATTTACTTATCTTTAAAGCATCAGAGATGTCAGGATTCAGAGGGACCTTGAGAGGCCATCCAGTCCAGCTCTTTCTCTTCAATAATCATAAACTCCTAGTCATAATAATGATGCTAATATTTTACAATGTATGAAGTTTACAAAGTGCTTTTGTAGACGTCATGCTTTCCCTCAATACTCTACTGAATCTGTTAGAAAGCCTTGTTGACTCTTCTTGAAATGTATGTGCCATAGATGAGTCTATAGTCCATCTTTTCTGCTACAATCATCTCCTACCTGGACACAGCATCAACTTCCAGATGTTTCTCATGTTGTACTCTTGCTCCCCCATTGTCTTGGTCCATTTGGGCTGTAACACAATGCCTTAGACTGGATAGCTTAAGAACAACAGAAACTCATTTTTTTCACAGTTCTGGAGGCTGGGAAATCAAAGATCAGTTTGCTAGCAGAAACAACGTTTTATTTCCTGGTCCACAGATGAAGCCTTCTCCAGGTTCTCATATGGTAAAAGAGCAAGGCAGCTATTTCAAGGCAGCTGTGACCCCAAATGCTTGATGACTAAGAAAACACAACAGGAAAATGGCAAAGGTGAAGTCAGTCCTACTCTTTCAACACCAAGTCCAGAGCTTGCTTTAATAATTTGCATGCACTTTGCAGATGCATCATCTCATCTGCTATACAGAGAGTGAAGAGTCTCAACTCTTTTCTCTAAAATTCTTCCTCATGCCTACAAAAACCTTCCTGCTAGGACAGTGGGCAAGGAAAGTAGAGTCTGAGGGAACAATCATAGGCTTTTTCCTAGGAATCTAAGCCTTTTGGGATTTGTATCTTTTCTTCCATATTGTTTGCTTCAACCAAATCAGTCAACAACACGTGCAGTAAAAACCAATCCACATTCTCATTCTAATCCACTAATTGCTAAAATAGCTACCATTTATCAGATACCTAATGTATGTCAAGCAACCCTAAAGAGTAAATACTGTTAGCTCCATTTTGCAGTTGAAAAAAATGGAGGCTCAGAGTGAAACTTGCCTGAGCCACAATCTGTAAATAGCAAGCCTGATCAAATCTAGTTAGACTCCAAAATCATAGTCTTCTGCTTTTACTACAGGACCTCTTAACAGAAGCCAAATCCATGACTGTACTATTTATCATTCCACCTGAACTCCCTCCCCATTCCTTTGTATTTCTCTGCTAAACCAAAGCAGGGTAAAGTAATGCGTAGACCACAGGTCCTGGAGAGATAAGCCCTCCACCCCTCCTGGGAAGTCTGAGGAGGTCATTTGGTCTCTCTATTATTTTGCAGTTTATCATGCATAAAATGAAGAAAAGTACATGCTGCATATTAAAAGAGATGAGGTCTGTGGTGCTCTCTGAGAACTTGAAAGTGATGTATGTGTTAGCTTGGCACTGTGATACTTCATACACATCACTTCTTTCTAAATCTGAAATAGGCATTTGCAGGACTCCTTTTCTGATGAACACACCCCCACATAATCACTCACTTGATTTGTCTGCCTTGAGCATTATCGAGTCATTGTAAACTCATTTTCAAATACACACAGTGCTTGCTTTGTCTCCTCAAATAGATTGCTCAACCAGGCAGGGACTGGATTTGCTATTTCTTTTGTATCCTCTTATCATGCCTTATGCAGATATCTTCATTTATCAGGATCTCAATAAGTCCAGGTTGAAGGATTGCCTCAGGAATGAGAAATAGTGGGAAAGGTCAAGACGTCATTATGCTTATGGGGTGGGAAGACATCTGGTGAATCCAGAGAATACAAATTAACCTAGGAAAGCAGGAAAGTTCCTAAGTGGACGAGCAAGGAGTAATGGAAATGGTGAGAGGGGCAAAGTCCTGATGTCCCAATGCTTATACATTTCAAGAGAATGGGGATTGGTTAATTGTGTTTTATATCTGGCATGGTGCAGTGTAAAAAATGCTAGAGGAGGAGTCAAAAATCCTGGGCTACATTTTAACATTTGCAAGACATTTAACTTCCTTAAGTCTGCTTTTAAATTTGGAACATGATAGTATTTAACTAGATTATTGTAAGGTTATTGTTTTCAGCATGAGAAATACTATGATACAACAGACAAGAGGCTTTCTTAACATATAAAGACCTCCTACAAACCAACTTAAAAAAAAAAGCCAGTAATCCAACAGAAAGTGTGAAGGAGATAAGCAGACAGCAGAAAAAAATTGTATAGGCTGTGTGTGTGTGTGTGTGTGTGTGTGTGTGTGTGTGTGTGTATGTGTTATTGTGAATTGGACCCAAGGGCATTCTACATCTGAGTTATACCCCCAGCCCTTTTAATTTTTTTGTTTTGAAACAGGTTCTCACTAGGTTTCTGACAGTCTTGCTAAGTTGCTAAGGCTGATCTTGAACCTGTGATCTTCCTATCTCAGACTTCTGAGTACTGGGATTACAGGCATGTACCACCACACCTGGATTATATAGACAATTTTTAAACAAAAAGAGCAATACAAATCAAAACAATAAATAAATTTGATGTTTTCCACTATCATATGAGAAGCGATCAAAGAGTTCCGTAATACATTGTGTAGCTGAGAGATTGAAGAAGCCAGTACTCTCAAAATTTTATGAAAATGTGCTTTGGAATATCTTCTACAGAGAACAATTTGGTGATTACTCTCGAAGTTAGAAGTTTGCATACCTTTTGGTGTGGCAGTTCGATTTTTAGATATTAATCCTACAGATAAATGACACTCATGAGAAACAAACTATGTTAAAGGTATTCACTAGTTTGTTATATCAACATTTACAGTGACCTAAATGTCCACTTATGTATTGCTATTTAAAGAAATTATGATATGCCGCATTTCTATACAAAGCAATGACAGCAAACTTTAAAGTGAATGCGATATCTCCACATGTTCTAATAGGACAAATCTTCAAGATATATTATTTAATGAAAAAAGCAAGTGGCAGGATAGTGTGTATAGTTAGAACTAATTGAGCTAGTAAACCAAAAGCATATATATGCTATTTAATATGCATAACAATTTCTGTGTACTGAATTAAATGAGAGATGTGCACATGTATGCCTTTACCAGCTTGTACCTAAAAATGATGTATGATTACAATGCACTGATAATAATAATAATAATAATAATAATAATAAGTTGTTTAAAATAATATAAAATATCTATTCTACCTTCATCCAGATTTATCCATTTGGCCCATTTGCTTTATCATTTGAATATACATAGTTTTAGTATCTCTGGTTATCTCCAGAAAGGGAATTGTAACGATGACTATCTCCAGAAAGGGAATTGAATCCAAGGGAGGGGAGAAAGACTGACTTTTTGCTTTATGCAAGTGAACTATTTGAATTTTATGTTATTCATCCACACAAAAACATTAAATTCAAAATTATATGAACATCTCTGCAAAAATTCTGTGGTCTGTACCTTTAGAGAAAAGATTACTGTTCCACAAAGGAAGTCAGTTATCTGAAAAAGTAAAAATGAAAATCAAAAGACAATCAAGAGTGAACCAGTGGTGATGAGAAAGAATTTCTCTTTATAGAAATGGCAAAGCTAATAAACAAAAAGGAACAGTAAAAGGTGTTTTCAGCCCTTGCAACCCCTAATGTATGAATCAATGGACCTAGGCAATGGTCAATGAGAGTTATATAATCACATTTACATTTTCCCTGATGGAAAAGATTGATGCCAAAATAACTGATTCCAATTGGACCAGACTCTAGACCTGTTATCAATTATAGAATATACAAGAGTAAAGCCAGGAATAGTGGCAAATACCTGTAATCTCGGTACTTGAGTCTTGGGAGGATGAGACAGGAGAATCTCACATTTAAGGCCAGCCTTGGCAATTTAGCAAAATAAAAAAAGGACTAGCGTGTAGCTCAGAGGTAGATCATTCTGGGTTTATTCCCCAGTACCACACACACATTCATCATTCATTTTCTCTTCTCTTCTCTTCTCTTCTCTTCTCTTCTCTTCTCTTCTCTTCTCTTCTCTTCTCTTCTCTCCCCTCTTCTCTTCCCTCCCCTCCCCTCCCTCCCCTCCTCTCCCCTCCCCTCTCTTGTCTTCTCCCCTCTTCTCTCTCTCTGTACGTACACACACACACACACACACACACACACACACACACACACACGAATCAGAGGAGCATGTTAAATGACATTGCCTGTTCCTAGGCAACTCTCACAAATGCAAAAAAAAATAAATTCAAGAATATGCCAAATTAGCATAAGAAGGGGGGATTAACTATAAATATGGAAGATATTTTAAATGATAAAATATAGCACACGATTTTATGCCAATAACTTGAAAATCTCAGAAAAATAGATACTTTTCTTGGAAAACATCGGTAGGTAAAATTAACCCAAGAATTAGAAGAAAATTTGATTACTAATTCTAAAAAAGCATCTGGGCTCAGGTAGGTGCCAACGCTGCTGGGCTTTCTACCCCCAGATCACTCCCTCCCCTCCCCTGCCTGCCAGTGCTGCCCCCTGCTGGTTGTGCCTCCCAGGCTCCATGTAGACTCAGGTCATGGGAGGTATCTGCAGGAGGCTGGAGATGCTGGAGGAGAGATGTCAGTGGTTTCATCCCATTGTCCTCTGCCTCTGACAGAGTCACCTATGCTGGTTTTCTGTAGTTTCAGCTTCTCCTAGTCACACCAACATGGTTTCTGATTCCACCTTGTGGTTTTAGCCTTTGGATTCCAGTAACGCCACCTGCTCCATTTGGTCCCTCCAGTTGAGGAGTGGGAGTCCTGTCCCACTGATGCTAATTTTATTTGGTTAGCTCTTCTATTCCTTCCATCTCTTGTATAATTAATTCCCTGCATTAAATTCTCTCTTTTCAAGTATATAGAATAGTTTTTGTTTTCTTGATTGGATATTGACTGATACAGGCAGCTGTGCAGGTTGAGTATTTCAAACATTTAAAGGACATATAATTTCCATGGTATCTATGTTTCAGAGCATAGAAAAGAGACTTTGGGGCTCTAATTATTTTATAAGATAAGCACAATTTTGATATAGAAGCTATAAACATGGCAATAGGAAATTATAATTTCCTTAAGAAATAATTTTCACTGATTGCCTGATTTGTCACATAGGTGCTATTGCAAGTCATTACAAGAAAAGCTGGTCTTTTCAATAAAATGGCATTGGGTCAATGAGTATCCATTAGATTGCAGGAGCATTGGTCCTCTACTTCACACTATACCCAAAACACTGTGATGGCATATATATATATATATATATATATAACAAGCAATACAGCTTCTAGAAACACACACACACACACACACACACACACACACACACACACACGATAATATCTTCTCTTTTTTAACCTATTTTAAGTTAGGTAGGTTAAAATTTTAATCGAGATATTAAAAGTACTACACAAGAGAAATGCTTAATAGATTATACTTGTTTAAAATCCAGAACTATTCAACAAACTAGGTGTGGTGGTTCACACCTGTAATCCCAGTCTCTGAGACAGGAGGATAGCAATTTAGTAAGACCTTCAGCAACTTAGTAAGACCTTCAGCAACTTAGCAAGACCCTGTTTCAAAATAAAAAATAAAAAAGGGCTGGGAGTGTAGCTCCAAGATAGAATGCCCGTAGGTTCAATTCTCAGTACCAAAACCAACCAACAAAACAAAGAAAAAAAATAATTAAACAAAAGGCAGTCAAATGAAAAGGCAAGCCAAACCACAGAGTAGGAAATGATTTCTAGAAGATATGTATTATATGTGGTAAGAGGCTATTAATTCAGAATATAAACTACAAATCAAAAGAATCCAGTAAAAAGGGGAAACACTTGAAATAGGAACTTAACAAAGGAGAATATTCAAATAGTTAATAAGCATATGAAATGTTGGTCAATATCATTTGACATTAGAAAAATGAAAATAAAAATCATAATGTGGCATCAATACACTACCACCAAATGGTTAAAATTAAAGGGACCAATTGAAAACAAATGTTGGTAAAGATGTGGCAGGTAACTAGAATTCTCATACATTGCTGATAAGAGTATAAGTTGGCTCAACCACTTTAGAAAACTATCAAGCATATTTCTTATTTTTAATTGCTGTGAGGTATAATTTATTATCAAAACTAGCATATTTTATTGTGCAGATTTTAAGTTTTGATATGTGTATATATACCCTTAAAACCATTAGCCTCTCAAAAAATTGAACATGTCCACCATCTCCAGAAGTTTCTTCATGGTTTTTGGAATCAATATCTTTCTATTCTCCAACATTGCACATCCCCAGACAACTATTGATTTACTTTCTATCTCTGTGGGTTAGTTTGCATTTTCTAGAATTTTATAGACATGAAATCATAGAGTAATAAGTATGTATTTTTTGTTTCTAGATTAACTCAGGCTGTGTGTACAAGTAGGGGTTTTGTTTTGTTTTGGTTGTTGTTGAATAGTATTGCATTGTCTGGCTAGACCTCAAGTTATCTATTAACCTGTTGATGACAACATTTGGGTTGTTTCCAGTCTTTGTTAGTTATTACAAATAAAGATGTTATGGATATTAATGTACAAGTCTCTGTGTGGACATATGCTTTCTTTTCTCTAGGATAAAGATCTGGAACAGAATGGCCGAGTCATAGGTAGTTGAATGTATAACTTTTAAAGAAATGTGCAGAAATTCTTAATAAAGTGGACTATACTTTTTCTCTATGACCCAGAAAGTCCCTCCCTGGGAGTATTACCAACAGAAGTGAATGCATATAACCACAGAAAGACTAGTACATTAGTGTTCATAGCAGCTTCATTTATAGTAGCCCCAAACTGGACACAAATAACTATTAATGATAGCCCCGGATCTTCCACCACTGTGGTATTCCCGAGTTGCCTCAGGCAATTGGGAGTATTTTGTTATTCAGGAAATATGACTGCTAGAATTATCCATTATATATTCTCAATTCCCTTGCCTCTCTTTCCTTTCATTGTCTCTGTCAAACTCCACACATCCACAAATCCATATTTCTGCTTACTTCCTGACAACATGTGAACAGCTAAATGTGACTAAAGAAAATTATGCAAGCTTGTGACTGGTCTCTCTGTGGAATGGCTTAGTCCCCTCGGGGGTATTTGGAAATGGGCAGGGAGTGTTTCTGATCAGCGTAATGATGGAAGAGTACGATTGAAAGCCAGGGATGCTAAATGCCAAACAACATACCAGCCCCAGACAACAGCAGCATCTCGACTGAAAAACACTAGACCCCAAACCTCAAGTGATCTGTGCCACCCATAATCAGACTATAATTCTCTCATCAGTTCCCTTCCCCACTCTCCTAGACAACTGTTCTCTTTTTAAACCATGCCTTTTCCTGTTCCTCATTTTCATTTGAAAACTATACTTCTTATTTAATAGAAAAGTTTAGAAGAAAATCTCCAGGTGCTTTTATTTTATTTTATTGGTCCTGGGATTGAATCCAGGGGAGTTCTACCTCTGAGCTACACCCTCAGTCATTTTTATTTCTTCATTTTAAGACAGGGTCTCATTAAGTTGCTGAGAGTCTTGCTCTATTTCTGAGGCTGGCCTTGAACCCGTGATTCTCTTGTCTCAGCCTCTCAAATACTGTGCACCACCACACCCAGCTCCAGGTACTCTTGCTATCTACCAACCTACCTAATTCTATACCCACATCCACAGTGTTCTCTACTGTCACTGTGGTAGACTGCTTAGGTGATTTTCTGAGTCTTCTCTTTCTGTCTGGATTCCACCTGTATGAGGCAGCTTTTCCATTACTGACCAAAATGCCTGACAAGAACAACTTAGAGGAGGAAAACTTCATTGGGGCTTACATTTTCAGAGACTCAGTCCATAGTCAACTGTCTCCAAAGCAGAAGCATCATGGCAGATGGGTGTGGCAGAGGAAAGCTGCTCAGCTCATGGCCTCTGGGAAGAAGAAGGAAAGAGAAAGGTAGAGAAAGGGAGGGGGGCAGGGGCAGATACAGTCCTCAAGGCCATACCTTCAGTGACCTACCTCCTCCAGCCATGCCTACCTTTACCTCTGAACCTTCCTGCATTGAAAACCAGGCTTCCACACATGAGCTTTTCAGGGGACACTCAGATCCAAACCATAATACTACCCCTCTCACCCACTTCAACAGCTATCTTTCTGTAATCATAGCATCATCAATTTCCCTCTTTGCTCTAGTATCCCCATCAGGCTATATGCAATCCATACTATTTCATAACGAAAAAATCCCCATTTCCCCCCACATTTTATAAAGTAGTAATTTGCAGGGAGTCAGGTGACTTGGTTCTGCCACCCTCTCAACAATGATCTTGGGTGGCTGACTTATGCCCATCTGTTTTCTCATGTATACAGCTAAAAGGTAATACCTGCTAACCTCTCAGGTCTTTTCCACAGTTAATGCTCAATATCTGTGACATATTGCTTCCCAGTGCCCATATCTGGCAAGGCACAGAATCCAAAGTAGGCTATGCAGGAAAGATGTTAGGCTAAGCAAGGAATGAGTTTCCCACCTGTGGGACAGTAGGGAGACCAGGACAGGAACACAAGTGAGTCTTCTACAAGGAAGGTTAAGGGGAAGGGCCTAAAAAAAGGATTCAGTTGAGACTGGGGGGAATCAATGAGGTTAGGAGAATTGGAGAAGACGCCCTGCAGGATAATATTTAGATGGATTTTAAAGGATGCTCAGTCAAACAGTATAAATAAAAAGAGAGAAGCTCTTGGTAAGATTTACCCCAATTTGTTTAAAAGTGAAGGAAAAGAAAGTATGGAAAGGAGATAAAGCTGCAAAAATAGCCTAGAGTGGTATTTCTGCAGTCTTGAAGGTGGGGATGAAAAGCCTGCATTCTTCACTTGAAGTGTAGATATTAGCACTGGGCAAATTCGCAACACAGCCAGAGTCCTATAGATTTACCTTCAACACAAAAATGTGTAGCTGAAGGCTTGTGTCTCTTATGGAGTGAGCAAGACTGAAATAAAAAGAACTGATTTATTTGGTCAAAGTGCATCTGGAAATGATCAAAAGAGAATAAACAAATAAACCCAACATATCACTGTAAAAATACTGCTTTTCTGACAGATACTACACAATGAATTCTGAATCCTCATTTCTCCTTATCAAGAACATTCTTTTCCAAGTTACCACAAGAGAATGCCCATTTCTTGTTTCATCCAGGGCCACACAGTTATTTGGATCACGGCCACAACAAGTTTTGTCATAAAAGGGCAAATGTTAAATGACAGAACAAAATGCTAAGTTCTGAGATACATATAATTGCTAGCACATTCTTCGTTGCTTTGTATAAAGGTTAAATTAAATATTTCAGTGCCCAACACTCATGGGTCTTTTTAGCACTGGTGCCAGTTGTGAGATCTATAAAGCTGTTGGAGAGGCTGAAAGCCTGCATTCCCAACGACCCTGCCACCAATTCAAAGGGCATCCTTAGGGAAGCGTTTGACAGTCTCTATGACACACTATGAATTGGTAAGTTGGAGGCCTTGAGACTTCAATGCCAACTTTAAATTTTGACCTGATACTTTTGTGACTCTGGGCCTTAATTCTCTTTGGACTTTTCTGTCTGCAACTATACAGAGAGGATAGTAAAAGTTCTAGTCTCTCAGGAGGGTTGTGAAGTTCAAATGTGCTCATACATTGAAAGCAATGCCTGGCACACACTAAGGGATTATTAACAAATCGTCTATTACTATCCACCTTGCCACACTCATTTAGCTTCTTGCTGAGGTTCTTGCTGCTTACTAACGATCTGAAACCCAAGAGGTAGGGACATACTTTCAGAAAACTCTAAAGACTGCCAAGCATAATTGAGGATGCTCAGAAATATGAATTGATACCCCCACTTTTCACAGACTCTCTGGTGTTTAGTTAATGAGCAGAGACCCCTGGGAAAGAAGAGAGATGTTGTGTCAGAACTTCTTCTTTGAAGTGGTTCATCCTCTGATACAGCATGTCTTCCCAGGAAAATGCTTCTCTTTATCCACTTTGCAATTCATTCCTTTCTGCCTCCTTCAATTTCTTGTTAGCTCCTTCCACCTTTGGTTGGTTCATTGACATCAGTTTTTTTTTCTTTCCTTTATAGCCAATTTTTCAAGTGTGAGCTTATGTATATAAGGACAACAGGTCAAATGTGCCAAAGGTCAATGCATGGGAAGTGGGATCAGAACATTAGTTTCTCTTGCAAGAGGTTGGGAAACAAAAACAAAATAAAACAAAAAACAAAAAAGAGCAGAGTTTCTTGGCTTGTGCAGCAAGAGAAGGTGATTTTGGAAAACACTTGGTCAGTTGGCCTCAGGAGGATTTCTTCAACAAAACTTCCCAAGGAAAATATGGAAACTATTCATTTCTAGTTCCTATGTGCCCTCCTCACATCTGGAGCTATGATAACTAAAAGTTCAAGTGCCCCTAAGAATGTTCTTGGATATATAAAATTTTACTCAACTTCAACATACTCCCAAATCTGATTTCTTTCTGGAAAAGTTGTTGCAAAGTCACATCCCACTAGAACCATGACCAAACAAGGAAGGACATCCTATGCAGGGTGACCACGTGTCTCCCTGGAATAGCTGCAAGTTCAGCTAAGAGTCTAGACTTCTCAGATGCTCACTCTCAACTCCTATTCCTCAGTGTAAAGTTTTTAATTGAAATATGTTATCAGAAAGCACTGTATAATATTCCTGTCCATAGATCACCCGGAATCTTGAGCACTGCACAAAGGTCAGGACTAACGATTCTCTGCTGGAATGTGTTTGCTTTCAACACTTCACAGTACAATGAGATGCTTCAAATAAGAAAGCAGTAATCTGGGACAGAGACAGTCAGATCTCCTGGCCTTCATCACTGAACACGTTGTCCTAGACGACTCCAACTCCTTCCATCACATATCTGCTGGAGGCATCTTGACTTTATTGTCACTGCTTTTCTCCATCTCCCACCACTGACAGTGGCTGCCAATGCTTGCTAGCACTGCAACAGGATGTGATCATTGACCAAGACTCTCAGGACTTTGTGAACCGCTTCTGTAGCACTGTGTTCTTTTAAGGAATGTGCCTTGGCAAAGTCTTTGCATTTATTATATTAGACTTGAGCTGATAGAGACCATTCCTAAATGATATAATTCTGGTAAATCCTTAAAATATCTAGGGTTAAGGGGTTGTCAGTCTTGATTTACAAAGGATGTGGTGATATTTTACTAGCTGGAGATAGTGCTTCCTAGTTTACAATTACCTTTGGCTGCATTTTGAGAGAATAAACTATAATTACAGGAAGAGAATTAGGCCCAGATATAAAGGGCACATAGGTAAACCTCTGAGTAGCTAAGGTCTTTGGACGTTAGGGCCTGTGTTCTCTCTCCAATACTCTACCAAGGTAATTGCTTAAATAAAATAGGAAGAAGCAGTAGAACAAAAACAATCTTTTACCCTTAAAACATAGCACAAGCTGGGTGTGGTGGCACACACCGGTAATCCCAGTACTTGAGAGGCCAAGACAGAAGGGCCACAGGTTTGAGGACAGCCTCAGCAATGTAGTAAGACCCTTAGCAACCTAGTGAGACCCTGTTTCAAAACAAAAACGAAAACATAAAGTTATGGAGGTGTCATTCAGAGGTAAAATGCCCCTATGTCCCTGGGTTCTATCCCCAGTACTATATACAAAAAAACGTAAAATATAGCACAATATTAAGGCATTTTAATAAGCTGGGATAGGTAGTCTCTCATTTACAGAATTATGCATTTTAATTAACATATAGACATCTTTTCTATCTTCTTTAAAAGAACCCATTCAACACCTCAAATCAAATGAACATCTCCCCTTGTATTTACATACTTAGACAAGGGTAAGACATTGCTTTTTTTTGCCTTCTTCTCTTCCTATTCTCTTCACTCCCTTACCCCCCCAGTTGTACTGCATAGTAGTTTGTAATGCATGACTTAAATGTGTTTCATGACAAATTGATAATTTACATTATAAAGTATGCATTGTGAAGTTGAGAAACACATAAAACATGGATGTGAAACCGTTAAATACCACCCTTACAGTGGGTAATAAGTAGGCCATTCTAAAAACTACTATCATCAAGGAGCTCATACTTATAATGTCTTCTCAGAAGTAACCATAAAGGACAGGACGTTCAGTTAATGTGAGAATTCAAGGTAGTACTTAGCTCAATCAGTTAGTGAATATAAATATGTATTATGTGCCAGGGATGTCCTCAGCACTGTGGATACAATGTGTTGCAAGTAGATACTGCATAGTTGGTCATCCTGGAGTGTACAATCTAGGTAGAAAGTTGTTGTCTTTTATAAACCCGCCTGAAAGGTTCATAAAACTATTGTAACTGCAGCAATGAAAAGATATTTTGCAGTATAACCCCAAAACCCATTTGCAGGATTGGAGAAGGCTGGCAAATTTGATGACTACAAGGATTGCCTCAGTAGCAAAAAGGTAGACAAATGGCTGCAGCAATAAAAGTAATGTCACTAAAGATTCTGTGCTTTGAAAGCTGAACTTAGAGCAACTACTTACAGTGACAACTCTCTGAAATTAGTAGTTGCTGTGTTACAGGAAGGCCACTAGTCTCCAGCAAATGAGAAGGGACACACACCCAGCAGGGTCACACAAGCAGCTGGGTGATGCCAACAAGCATGATGAAGGGGTACGATCTAAATAAAAAGTAGGCTCACATAAGCCATGTATTGAGCTCCTGATGGTGATATTCTGCCGGAAGAAGGCTGGGTGAGGTGAGCAGGGATTGAATAAATCATAAATACAAGTGGGGAGTTGGTGGCTCCCCTTCTGATGAGCATGTGGTCCCCAAAACATTCAAAGGGCAAAAGATAGTGTTAAGATGGCAGAGGACAATGTGGGCGCATTCTGGACAAAAATCATTCTCAGATCATATGGAAAGCAGGTAAATGCACAAGCAAGTCTAGCTAGAATCATGGTCTAACACATGTTGTGGGTTCATTAACACAGAACTCAACAGCACTACAACTCATTCCTGAAAAAAACTTATCTAACAAGCCTTACCACTTAGGCTTTATGGCTTATTTTAAGCTATTCTGGGTGAGTTTGCTTGTATCACCACAGAAGGCTGCAGAGAATTCAGCAAGACTGCCTTATCACCTGCCTGAGAGCTCTAGGCCTTGTTGGTTTAGAGCATATGATGACTAGTATCTATTTTCAGATCTAGCATTTTGTTACTAATGAGACAATTTGGGATCTGCAACCTAATACTGGATTATGACACCTTGCCTGGAAAAAGTAAAGTATTTAGGGTTAATGTTATGACGTAAGGCTGCTAACTAAAGGAGCAATTGCTTGGTTTTCTACAAGAAAGTATTACAGCTTAATTCATATATCTTCCCTGTTTTTATGGCTCATTAAGTGCTTATCTTGCTTTAGATCTCAATTTTTTGTACCACATGGGTAAATACAATTCACGTATTCTTTCTTTCCTACTGTATGGAAACAAGGAGACATTGGGGATAATGAAATGAAAAAACAAAGAATCTATGCCTCTAGTCGTGTGTGCGTGTGTGTGTGTTGATAAATGTGATATTTAAGCTGGTATTATAGCAATGGCACTGACCAATCAAAAAGATACGAGACACCTAGGTTGGTTCTATAAATTGGCTGTTGTGAATTGTGCTGCCATAAACATGAGTATGCATGTATCACTAGAGTATGCTGACTTTCATTTTTTAAAATAAATATTGAAGAGTGGTATAGCTGAGTCATATGGTGGTTTCATAGTTCCATTCCTAGTCTTGGTTTAAAAAAAGGTGACACACACACACACACACACACACACACACACACACACATACACACACACTTGACTTTTTTTACCTGGCCGTAAAGAAGATTGAAATTATCTTATTAGCAGGAAAATGGATAGAACTGGAGAACATCATGCTAAATGAGACAAACCAGAATCAGAAGGTCAAGGGTCTCTCAAAAGTGGAAGTGAGAGAGAAAAAGAAAAAAGAAAAAAAAGGAAAAGAAAATGAATCTCAAGAAAATAGAAGAGAGACTGGAAGAGTAGTTAATGGGGACTAGGGTAAGGAAGAGGAAAGTATAAGGAAGGAAACAGATCAAATTATGCTATGTGCATAAATGAATATGTCATGATGAATCCAACTATTTATATAATTATAATATGCACCAGTTAAAAAATTACTGCTGTAGACAACAAAGACATTAGCCATAGTCTTGGAGTGGAGTCCTGGAAGGAAATGAGGTATAAGGCCTTTAGGTGCTGGACTGGGGGGAGATCCATGGACTCTGGAGGAAGGTGGGTAGCAAGGACACTGGTAGGCTTAGAACAGCACCTGCTTATCAACTCATCTAGGAGTACTGCAGTCTTTTTAACAATTGATGTGGCTGGATATGAGATAATAGTAAGTCTCATGGAGAAAAATTGAAGAGTGAATACAGTGACTGCCCAGAGACTGTGACAGAAAATACTGAAGTTCTAAAATGGAACTTCTTCAGTAGGATTTCCGTAAAAGACTAGGAAAGGAATAGTTAGTGAGTACAGTATCTTTATGTTTTTTAAGCAACAGATTTTGTTTTTACACCATCTGTGAACACAAAATTCTCTTAATTCTATTATTTACTTGGAATGAGTCATGCTCCTAAGGTCCTGATGAAAATGATAAAGGCATGAAAACAATGGATGCTTAATAGGAAGAAATAAAAAACTGTAACATTGGAATTTAGTAATGTAAGAATATTAATAACCCTTCTCATCGACTTAATAGGAGGTTATGGGCTAGAAGTAAAGTTGTAATGGATGGACAAGAAGCAGAGCAGCAGCGACAGGTCTCTTCTGCGTAGCACGCTGGATTCACGTTTGGTTGGCCCTCAGGCCATGTGGATACTTGCAGCTGTATGTCTGAAGATAAAAAATTGCATGCTAGTCTTAATAGGCAGTGACCTCTCAATTTTCACTGTAAAGCAGTTTGGATCCAATAAAAGTCATTTTTAAGTAACAATTTTTTTGAGGAAGTGACTTTTAAGGGAATCAATAATTTTAAAAAGTATGCTCGGTAGGAAAGAAAAAACTCAGGCTTTGTTTAATGCCTTCAATATCATGATTATAAGAAAAAGGAAGAAGCAAGACATCCACCAATCCCATTTCTATGCTTGTGAAGAGAATCCTAATTGATATTACTCGGGGTGGTGAAGAGCACCTTCTGCTAGGAGTCTGCCAAATCCTTAATGCAGGCTTCCTCAGTTTGGGAGCCATCTGGAGAGATGCTGAATAACTTTAAAGTGTTTCTCAAAGGTGTCCTGACCTAAGAAAGACTAATAATCAAGGGAATAAGAAAAACAACTAACCCATTTCTTCAAGAAGTCTTTAATGAATGCTTACTCTATACCAGTACTCGTCTGGGAAGAGGGAATAACATGGAATGAGTCCACTGGGGTCTCCACTGTCATGGGACTTGCATTCTGTTGAGATAGTAGGGAAGGAATAAGGATTTGAGGAAAAACACACCTAGGTTTACATATTGGTGGGGGGTTTTGTTTGTTTGCATCTCTGAGCCTCCATTTCTCTGTAAGTGGGAATAAAAGGATTAAAATTAAAATGATTCAAATACCTAGCACAGGGGTGGAAGTTCAATAAACAATGATTATTATTAAACTCTTTTCACCAGGACGAAGTAGGTAAGCGTCAGTTGTATACCTTATAACTGCTAATTTTTATAAAAACAAAAGCTCACAGAGGTTGCATGAATTGTGTTAGGCGGGGCAGTGATAATGTGGGCATGATTGATCTAGCTAGTTGGTAAGACTGGCTGGCTCTTGATTTCCTTCCTTCACAATGCTTTTCTCATTCTGCTGGATTCATCAGCTTTAAAGGACCATGGAATTATCTAAAAAAGAGGTTGGCAGCCAGGCGTGCTGGCGTACGCTTGTAATCCCAGCATTCGGGAGGCTGAGACCGGAGGATCCGGGTTCGCGGCCAGCCTCAGCTGCCTAGTGAGGCTCGGTTTCAAAATGAATAAAAAATAGGGCTGGGGGTATAGCTCGGAGGTAGAATGCCCCTGAGTTCAACCCCCAGTACTTAGGTTTGTATGGTGCTTGAGCTAAATGTGGTTTCTACACTTTTAAATGATTGAAAACAAAGAAAAATAGTATTATTACACTTGAAAGTCATCTCAAATTTAATTTCTGGTCTCCATAAATAAAGTTTTATTGGAATGTAGGCACACCCACTTGTTAAGGTATAGCTATGGTGGCTTTCAGGCTACAGCAGTATAATTTGTGGCCGTGAAGAGGCAACGCTAGGGCTTGCAAAGCATACAGTATAAATTTACTCCTGACTTTTTCCCAAAAGGAAAAGTTTGCCCCCACTTCCGATTTAAAATTTCATTTTCTTTTGAAAAAAAAAAAAAAAAAAGACATGCCAAATACATCATGCATCTTTTGAATAGGTAAGGTGATATAATTTAAAAAAAATTTTTGGTACTGGGGATGAAACCCAGAGGTGTTCTACTTCCAAGCTACACCCCCACCCCTTTTATTTTTTATTTTGAAACTGAGTTTCACTAAGTTGCTGAGGTTGGCTTCAAACCTGAAATCCTATCTCAGTCTCCCATGTACTGGATTACAGGTGTGCCTGGCAAGGTTATATAATTTGATATTAAAGAATTGAGTGTATCTGGTAAATAGGCAGAGTGAGGCACTGGTTGCAGTAATCAAAATATTTAAATAAGACAATAGGTAATATTTATGAGAGTTTTAGAAGTATTAAGTCATTTGGCCCTCATGATTCTGAGAAGTACTTTTTATATATGAGAAGACTGAAATTCAAAAAGGTTGGGAAATATGGCTTAAGCCACAAAGCTAATAAATAGCTGAGCTGCAATTTGCTTCTATCAAGCTGACCAAAGTCACACAATGGATAGCCCAACAGTTAAGGATTTGTATAGGTAGGGTTACCCAATCCTCTCAGTCCTTTCCAACAGCCCTATTCTCTGTTGACAGCTTAGGGCTAAATTTTTTTAACTTCTTTATTACTAGGTACTGAGGATTAAACCCAGGAGCATTCTATCTCTGAGCTACATGCCCAGCTCTTTTTATTTTTTTATTTTGAAACAGAGTCTTTCTAAGTTTCTGAAGGTCTTGCTAAGTTGCTGATGCTGGCCTTGAACTGGCAATCCTCCTATCTCTGCCTACCAAGTACTGGGATTACAAGCATGTAACAGCAGGCCTGGCATACTTTTCTAAGATTATTTGATTTTTATTTTGTAAAATGGGCAAATACTTAGCTTGCCAGATGACTGTAAGGAGCAGAGATAATAATTTTCCAATGGCCAGCATCCAGTAAGTGATGGCTCCTTCTATTCATTACCATTGCACAGGAAGTGTTTTTCTAAAATGCACACATAACAAATCTGCCAAGCCAACCCTGGGGGCAAAGGGAAATGGGAACTACAGAATTATAAAAGTAGTTAAATATGTTTTAGTCCCTGAAAGAAAGGCCTAACAAGGAGCCCCAGTCTGACAGTTGTTTGAATTTGGCAGCTTATCCTCCTGCAAAGGGTGTCTGTACCCAAGGTAAAGGAAGGGAGCAGCAAATGAAGGGTTGGGAATCCATCCTAGAAGACCAGTTCTTCAGAGCTGATGGACAGTGCTTACCTATTGAGAAAGTGTGGGCCCTACAATAAAAACCAACATCAGGTTGGATGATGTTCACAAAATACTATATATATGAAGTTATCACTACCAATCTCACTAACATGTATGGGGCTCAGGGCAGAGATGGGAAGCAGGGTGGGTCTGAAGGGAAACACATAAAGTGCTGTGGGAATGTATGTTTGTATTGCTTCGATCCTCACTGTGATGTATAATTACAGTGCACCAGTAAAAATATATTTAAAAAAAAGATGGACATGTGGAGAAGAAACAGCTAGAATGCATGAACAAGAGAGGCAGCCTGTTGAGAGGTGAGGTTAGTAGCTGCAAATTAGACTCTAGAATTCTTTTTAGGAAGGAAGCTGGAGAGATTGAGGCACAGAGAGTGCTTTACTTTGAACCCCAGGGTTGATTGATGACAAGGCAAAATATCTGCTTCAGGTTAGAGATATCTCGTAGCAGATATTCTCCTGAGCACCAAACTAAAGGTTTCTCTTCTATTGATGAATAAATGTTACTTGCCTTCTTAGTGCAGTCCAGGCACTCTGACAAGTGCTGAGGTCATATCTTTTCAGTTGATCCTCACAACCACCAGGTGAAGGTGGTGCATTTTATAGTTGTGAACACAGAATGGCTAGATGACCCTTAACCCAGAGCAACACTGCTAGGAAGCATCAGCCTCAGGAAGGGGGTCGCCTTTCAACCCCTAGTCCACTGTCCTTTTAGCTACCACTTAGCTGCCACCCATGGCCAGTGGCCAAAGAGGATATTAACTGATTCAACAACTTTTTTCTGAGATATGTTCTTCCAGTGAGTGCAGCAGGGAGACGTGTCTTGGAGCACACACCAGGAGGGAGGGTGGCAGACAGTGGAAAAGTGGCTGCTAATGGATGAGGTTTCCTCTTAGTATGTTGGAAATGTTCTCAAAGTAGATTGTGGTAATGGTTACACAACTCTTTGAGTATACTAAAAACCACTGGACTGTGCACTTCAAGTGGATGAATTTTATGATATGTGAAATTACCTTTCAATAAGGCTACTAGAAAGGAAAGAAGAAATAAAAATGAATGTATAAAAAAAGGATATACTACATATGATTAGAATGGAAATAGACATAGGCCTTAGGAATCTTCACATTTGGAGAATAGAGTGTAAGATTATGGTATATAATTATGGTTTTATAATTTGTTTTGGTATATGCCACAAGATTATTGTAAACTAAAAATAAAAGAGCAACAATCATAACCCAGATGCAGAGTGCTCTTACACTTGGCATCCCATGCCTGAATGAAAAAATGTGATTCTTACTTCTTTCCCACTTCCTGTGTAACTCTCTTGCATGATATATGAGGCTTAAAACTGGTTTTGCTAAGACCACCTTTTCCACACTAACCAGATGGACCCAACAAGGAAACACTGAGCACCTCTTAGTTCTGGTCTTGTACTAAGAACTATGCCAAGAAAATCACCACGGAGCATGCCCAGACTTCACTTTTGAAACTAAGTTAATTTCTCTATGGACTGAGAAGTGAAGTTTGAATGTATGGAGGTATATACAAATTTTGACATAGATGCAGAAAAGGGTTCTCTCTTTATTTATAAAGTTGCCACTGATGCACAATTCCAACCAATGGTATAATTCAACAATTCAGGTTAAATTACGTGCCTGGTTCCTATTTGAACTCACATGTGAATGATGCTGGATCTGCTCCTGATTTCTTTCCCAGTTTTAAAGAATTTGGTGAGCCTAATGTAAACCACTCTACAACATCAGTAAATTTTAATTCAGCCGAAATTTTAAAAATTATGAATTACATAAAAGAGATAAAATTCTAGTAAGCTAACATTAGGAACTTGAAGATGCTCTAAAGTCTTAAATCGCATTGGCAGGGCAGTAGAGACTCTGCTCTCTCTCTGATAACCTTCTAAACTGACCATGCAGGAGGATGAGGGACAGTGAGAAAAGGATGAGCCTGAAGATGTGGATGTGCTTTCTAGAAGTATTATATCAAACAAGTATTAATCTTAATATACTTGTTGTATACTTACTAAATGAGGCATAAACATTATAATACTTAAGCACAGTTCCAAAAAGGTTGAAAACCAGATTATTTCTTGGTTGCACAAAATTATTGGATCTATAAACATCCCGCTTCACCCATTTCTGTGAACCTAGGGTTACTACACATATTATGACTATAGTCTATTAAATAACCGTGAATGACTGTTTGATGAGGATGCAAATCACCTGGAAGATCTGGAAAAAATGCACTGATTCTGCAGCTTTGGGGTGGGACTAAGAGTCGGCATTCCTAACAAGCCATGCTTCTGATTCACTGACTTTAAGTAGTAAGATTCAGTGTCCCTCAAGGTTCAGCAAATTGGGTTATTTCTACATCCATTTTAAAGTTTATAACTTGATGATTCATTGATTGAAGTTATGATGCTGTCTGTAGTAGGGCTTATTAGGACAAATACCATTTGCTGACTTGGGAAGTTTATTTTTCCTATGCTTACTCATCTCTAAAGTACAAAGACTAAACCATATAAATTAAAATCCTCCCCACTGCTTCAATGAGCTAAAACCCTTTATTATGACATAAATAAGGGTATGCCTGAAAGAGGATGAATTCAAATAATTATAGTTCAGAAAGCTGCATCTCCTTATTTTTAAAAGTACTCAGCATGTGAAAAAAGCCAATGCTTCAGCGTCAGGTGTTATTTAACATGTGTACACATTATCTCTAGAGGGTACCCTGATTATCCAGTTACAGAGCCACCCCCACTTTACAGATGGAGACAGAGATGAAGCAATCTAACATGGAACTGGTAGTAAATATCAGAGACAGTATTCCATCAATGACTCAGTTTGATGAGGATGCAAATCACCTGGAAGATCTGGAAAAAATGCACTGACCCCACAGCTCTGGGGTGGGGCTAAGAGTCGGCATTCCTAACAAGCCATGCTTCTGATTCATTGACTCTAAGTAGTAAGATTCAGTAAAGGGCACCAAATACCTCTCCATTCTGTTTGCTTTACAGTATGCATGCATTTATGATAGGGATTCTGGAAAAAGTAGGAGCTACATATTGCAGATAGCCCAAGGCATGCCATAGGATTTTACTCCAGACAAAGCTGTGATCATGTGCCAATACCCTTCTCTATGAGATAACTTGATCTCTAGTGGGGCATTTCTTTCATTATAATTTTTTTCTACTTGGCTGGAATACATCTTTTATAAAAAATTTATGTTTCTGGCCCCTATCAGACTGCTTAGATTACTGTAGAAAGCTGGGCACCAAATTATTTTCTTATTCTTGGGCTCACAGACACATTCCCTAGCCGCCTAGCCTTGCAGTAAGGTGTGGCCAAGTGGTCCAGTTCTACACAATGGAATATGAGTGGAAGTGCTATGTGCCAATCCCAGGTTCTGCATATGAAAACCTTCAGTCCAAGTCCTTCATGCTTCCCCCACCCCAACCCTCCGCCAGCTTGAAGCACAAAGGCGCAGATACTATGGGAGCCCTGTGTTAGTGGAAGATGGTGGAACTACCACATTCAAAGAGCTCAGGTCTCTGAATCAGGACTTGGGGAAAAGCTATTTGTTCATCAGGAATGCATGTATAGGTTCTATGAGAAAAACAAGTATCTGTTGTGTTTAAGCCATTATACATTTTCAATTTATTTGCTACAACAACCAGTATTGTTTTCATATATAGATCTTTAGTAACTACTTGATGAATGAGTGGAAGAGTACGGTACTTCTATGTGCTCATTCCATCCAGGAGCAATTTACAAAGAGATTTTTTTTTTCCTGGTACAAAACTCATAATAAGAGTTCTATGGCTCATAAGAACTTAGTTTCTCCTGTGAGAGCTTCCTCTGAATTCTGTTGTGCCCCTCCCACCTCTCATTTTTTTCTCTTGTAATGGGAATTGAAACCAGGGACATTCTACCTCTGAGCTACATCCCTAGCCCTATTTTATTTTTTATTTTGAAACACGGTCTTACTAACTTGCTGAGAGGCTTGCTGTGTTGCTGAAGCTGGTTGGCTGCAAATCTGGGATCTTCCTGTCTCAGCCTCCCAAGTATTGGGATTACGCTGTGCCTGGCGTCTGTGCAGTTTTCTAGGTGGTACAAGTTCATCTTATTCAGATCAGTATTTTTAAAGTGTTACTTAAAAAACAGCCATGAAAGAGGTGGTTGAAGATGGTGCCTTGTTGTTCAACTCTGTTGTAAAGAGAAATTTTTATTTTAGGAATGGAAAAGTGAATGAACATTTGGATAAAAATTAAAATTCCAAATATTTAAATGGAAGTTTACATTAACCTCAAAATATTTTTGCAGTCCTTGAATGATTATGCAGATTGTTCCTGAACTCTGCTAGCTCCTCAAAACCTGGCTGAGCAATACAACTTAAATAAAAAATAGACAATACATTAAGGGGGAAAAAAAAAGCCCTTTCTTTAGAGGACATAGAGGGAATGTTAAACAACTCTGCAAACATAATTATCAACCAAACAGTTCAAGCTAGAGGTGGCAGTCATTCTGCAGCTAGCTAGAATCTATATCATCTGGTTATTAGTCCGACTTGCCTGGGCTACCATTTCTCCATCTGTAAAATAGGATGGATAAGCAATTCTCAGTTGTGTGAGAACCAATGCCCCCTCCTTTCGTAACACACCTTAATACACTATTATAAGTAAAATTCATAGATAACCCATTTACACACAATTTCAGAAAAAATCATTATAATAAGCATTTCAAAATATAGTGGCCAGACACACGTAAACTAGAAGACAAAACAAAAATAGTCAAATGTATCTATTATGAAAGATTGGGTTTGGATTTTAAAGACACAAAAGACTAGAAACCATTACATCCAAGTAGAAATGGAAATGTTATATACATAAAATAATCTGATTTGTATTCAATAAGAGAAAGAAGAAAATGACTTTAACTGAAGTGGGGCTCACAACTCAAGTCAAATAACAGACAGCTAACATGGAGAAAATCAAGAACTGGGCCTTAGCTATAAACATGAAGCCAGACAATTTTCTTAGGCTGTGATAGGGGATGAGGCAGTGATAAAGTGTAACAGAAAATATGTCTTCTACCTTGATAACCCACACATAGGAGAGGAATGCATTCACTGACCTTAAAGACCTGGCAGAGGGAAAAGAGGCTAGATTAGAAATAGTTCAATATCTATATAACATAGACTATTATTGCTATGTCACTACATAGAATGGCATAAAGGGAAATAATTTTAAGACAACCTGAATTAACAAAATCCAACAACAGACTTGTATTTCATGTGTCTCCACTACTTTAATAACTTGTATAAATGTTTTAGTAAGTAGTGGAAGAGCCGCTGAGCATGGTGGCACGTGCCTGTAATCCCAGTACTTGGGAGGCTGAAACAGGAGGATTCCAAGTTTGAGACCAGCCTCAGAAACTTAGCAAGATTCTCAGCAATCTAACAAGACCTTGTTTCGAAACAAAAAATTAAAAAAGGGCTTGAAGTGTGGCTTGGAAGGACATAGAATGGCCTTGGGTTCAATTTCCAGTACAAAAAAGAAAAAACAGTGGAAGAATTTGAATTTGATACACATCATTTCTGTTTATAAATAACTGAATTCTTACAACTTTCTCCTGGAATTTTATCCCATCACTCAATTATAGGGCAAAGCAAAACAAAGAAAACCTAGCATATAGGTATGTTTGTTCATTTCTCACAACTCTGGAATTTATCTTAGAAAACTAGGAAAAGAAGACTACTAGAACATAAAGGACCGTTAGACCAATTTTTGGAGATGCTTCACAGATAAAAATTAAGAAGTTTGCCTACTATTTCATAGAACTGGTATGGAATATCATGATAATATTGATGGGAGGAAATTTTTCTATGACAAAGATATTTTGCAATTCAGGGAGAATCTCATGATTATCATTAGTTACCAACCATAAAAGTTAAAAAGCAGCTGGACTTGGTGATGCATGTCTGTAATCCTAGTACTTGGGAGGTTGAGACAGGAGGATCACAAGTTTGAGGACAGCCTGAGCAAGTTGTGAGACCCTCATCAACCTAGTGAGACCCTGTTTCAAAATAATAAAATAAAGTAAGATATAAAATAATAAAATAGGGCTGGGGGTGTAGCTTGGTGGTACATTGCTCCTGGGTTCAATCCCCAGTATCACATACACACACACAAAAAAAAGTTCAAGAGTACAATAATGCACAAGTTGAATCCAATGGTCCTTTATATGCCTGTACTGCACCACAACCTAGAGTAACAGCCTTTAAAGTTTATATTTGTTATTTTGAATATCAGATGATTTAATCATTAAAAGGAAAGAACCTTTTTTCTCTCTACAGAAGCATTAATTTTATAATCAATATTTTTGGGAAAGCACAACTTGAGATAAAACCTATAAAATAAGCTTATGTTGATGTTCTACATTTGAATTATTTTTATAAAAGCATCAATTTGGTGTCAGACTTGGATTTGAATCTTCATTCTACAATTCAGTATTTAGGAAGTATATTTTAAAGAGCTTAGCAAAATTCAAGTTACATAGGAAGTCTTCAAATGTTGAGCTATTATTTCTAATCAAAACAGTGGTAGCAGCCAGGCGTGGTGGTGCATGCTTGTAATCACAGTATTTGGGAGGCTGAGACTGGAGGATCCAGGTTCATGGCCAGCCTCAGCTACTTAGTGAGGCACTCTGCAACTTAGTGAGACCCTGTTTCAAAATAAAGAATAAAAAATAGGGCTGGGGGTATAGCTCGGAAGTAGAATGCCCCTGAGTTCAATCTCCAGTACCGCAAAAAAACAAAAACAAAAAACAACAGTGGTAGCTGCCATTTATAAGCACTTGCTGTGTTTGCTTAATGCACATTATTGCATTTATTGCAATCATTTAATGAGTATCACAATCCCCATTTAACTCATGGAATTGCTGAGGTTTGTAAAAAGTTGAGGAACGTGTGAGAAGCCAAAGCACCAAGAGTATTCACCATTAAACTATTGCTTCTTAAAGTGAGATCCATTAAAAAAATCTTAGGAGTATGTGTGTGTTGAGGGCAGAAGGGTGTCCATGATTTTACTATGAGAATTAATTTTTCATGCTGATAGAACACTTCAAATAATTAATATTCATGCCCTCAATTATCAGGATAATTGCCTTAAAACGCTGCCAGAACATTTCAATGCCTAGGTTTGCATTTGTATTTACTTCCTTTCACATTAAAGTCCAGCTCCATCTTAGCTGGGGAAGGCTTAGGAGAGCAGAGTTTGACTTCATAGGAAAATGAGGCATTCATGCTAGATCAAGACAGAGTAACATCACGATGCGCTGAACAAATGAAAGTGTCTGAAAAGAAGAAACTGAGAGAATTGAGTTCTCACACAGCACATAGCAGTACGTGCACGCTGAACTTAAAAGAACCTGTACTACAGCACTCAGTACCATAACCATGTTACAAGTGACGATTTTGTTTTGGCAAAGCAAAACCATCCTTCATATTTAATTAACATTATTTTAAATCTTACTAGTTTTTGTAGTTTTGCTTGTGTCTAATCTGTAAATTTCTTTTGGCTTTATACTTGTGCAAGAGCTATCAGAACAGGGCATTTATACCATTTATATCTAGTTTTATGTTTACACATATAATTTAGATATTATAATAAACATAGTGAAAACTGAGGAGCAAAGAGGTTTTTTTTCCTTCATTAAAATTAGGGATGTGTACTATTCAAGGCTGAGAAATACTGCTTTCCTTTGGTCCACTTGTGTGTGTGGTCTTTAGCAGGTTGTCTAACCTTTGTTACCACCTGCCTCTCCGGACTTGTAAGAGTATTAAAGGAAATAATGAATGTAAAAGTGCTGGCCTATAAGAAGGTACTAAAATGATAGTTCTCTTTTCTCTGAAACAGGAAAAATATGGAAGTTAAATATAGTTTATAGAATCTTTTACTCTAAATGTGGGCTGGAGATCAGGAGTATTGATTTCACCTTAGAGCTCATTAGAAATTGAGTACCTGCGATTCAACATTATCCCTAGCTGATTTAATATTTAATATATATTTTTTTGCGATAATAGGGATTGAACCCAGGGGCATTCTACCTCCGAGCTACACCCCCAGTCTTATTTTTATTCTTTTATTTTGAAACAGGGTCTCACTAAGTTGTGGAGAGCATCACTAAGTAGCTGAGGCTGGCCTCGAACCTGGATCCTCCTGTCTCAGCCTCCCAAGTACTGGGATTACAAGTGTGTGCCACCATGCCCAGCCTAAATATTTAATATAATATTAATGAATACTTAATTATGCTTAATGTTTGACTTCCTAGTCTAGGTTTCCATAGAGAATGTTGACAGTAAACCTCACTGTGTTTTGTACTACTTTTTAGGTTAACTTTGTCAAGTTAACCAGAGAAAGGTGTGGTGTCAATGACCAAAACCAAAACAACAAAAAACGCCCCAATGTCCTACTCTGGGATTCAGTGTAAACATTATTTTCACTATTGGCTCTTCACAGGCTCTATTTACATAGAGTAGGGCCCCTCTTTTTTGTGTGTGTGGTACTGGGGATTGAACTCACAGGCATTCTACTGCTGAGCTACACCCCCAGCCCTATTTTTTATTCTTTACTTTGAAACAGGGTCTCACTAAGTTGTGGAGGGCCTCAATAAGTAGCTGAGGCTGTCCGAGAACCAGGATCCTCCGGTTTCAGCCTCCCAAATACTAGGATTACAAGCGTGTGCCACCATGCCCGTCTTAGTAGGGACTCTCTTTAAAAGGGATCTGACTTCTATTTCAGAAAGACCAAAAATATTTTTAAGTACAAAATATTCATTATAGTGTATAGCTTTCTGAATTTTGAATAAACATTTTTAATATATATATAACATTTTAATGTTATATATATATATATAAAGCTCTTAAATATTTTAGCACCCATCATCTGGCCTAACAAAATCTTGGCTCAGTTCATGATATCTGTGTGCTTATATTAACCAAATACATTAAAAAAAAAAGTGACTGGGTATATGAAAAACTAGTTTCACTGTTTGACAAAAATAGCAGATCTTATTCAGCAGTTATAATTTGGTAGTATAATTTACCTTTTCTTCTTAAACCTAGTGGTCCTACACATGCTGTCCTGGACCTAAAAGATTCAAATATTCTATTCTTGGAAATGTAGAAAATAAAGTTAACAACTACTATCTGAAAGAGCCACCCATGTCCAAGCTGGTCCTAATATCACCTGTTCGACTGGTGAGAATCAAAGCTTGAACTATGTTGTATATTGCTCTATGTATTTACTTATGGCTATTGAAGTAAAAAAAAAGAATATAGAGGAAAGCAGATTATGTGTACATGCATGTATAAATATCTATTTAGTTCTACTAAGTAGTCCTTATCATCTCTGGGTTTATATGACCTAGGTTATAGGTATGCTATGGACTGAATATTTGTGCACCCCCACTGTGATGGAATTTGGAGGTAGGGTCTTTGGGAAGTAATTATGTAGTGTCTTTATAAGAAGGGATAAGTCAGTGATGATCTCTTTCTCTGCCATATGAAGAGGCAGCAAGAAGAGGGCCATCTGCAAACCAGGAAGAGGGTTTAAATGGGAACCAGATTGGATGCATTTGACTTAAGGGCTTCCTCACTTCCAAAACTGTGAGAAGCAAATGTCTGTTGTTTAAGCCACCCAGTTAATGACTGCGATGGTTATCTGGATTGCCAGCTTGACTGGATTATGAAACACCCAAGATTATGTGACTTTGAGTGTGTTGATGAGATGAGGCTTTATGTAATGGCAGCTTGAAGGGGAAGTCCTGTTTTGTGGGCAGCACTGTTCTGATAGGTAAAGGACCTAGATAAAAACAAGGAGGAAGCTGTATGAAGGCATGCATGGTTCTTTCTAAGAAAAGCACTTCTGCTCTTTCCTGGGATTTCAGCCTTCAGCTCTTCAGCCTGGACTTTCACCATCATTTCTCTGGAGAGTTTCCTGGCCTTTCCATCTCTTGGACTGGGGCTGCATTATCTGTTGCTCCGATTCTGAGACTCCAGCTCTTGGGCTGCTCTACCTGATGTTGATTCCTCCAGCTCTTCACATGTAGGCGGCCACTTGGGACTACACTACTTTGATTGTAACCTGATTTGATAAATCCCCTTTTACCATATGCACATCCTGTGAGTTCTGTTACACTAGTGAACCCTATTACAATGATATTCATTCAAAGTGACTAAGACAGATAGAATCCTTTTTATCCTTTTGGCTTCAGGCAATCATAAACCAAGAGTTAATCATATGTGGTGAGGCTGCATTAGTGCCAGTACAGCTAAAACACTATGTGGATTATGATGACTATAAATTAAGGAGGCTCCAATTACCTGATTAACTCCAATTTTAGATGCATTTATAGGCTTACAGTACTTTTGGTCTTTAATACAACCAATTCACTGTTCTAGAATCATACTATTCTTCTCTATTCTGTACTTAAATTTTAATTTCTATTTATGTACTAAGCAATTTAAGTACTACACACACACACACATATACAAAAATTGTATTGGGGAAAACAGTAAGAGAGATTTTTAGCTTACACCGAGTAATACATTTTATCACTTTTCTATTAAGTGCTACAAAAACTAAACCATTACCTAGTTTGAATTCATTAAATAATACCTAACAAATAAAAACGAGGAAGAAATAGGCAAGTCATGTTTTTCTACAAGAGCAATTATACTTATCTTTCTCTAGAAAGGGTAGATCTTTTATTCCTTTCATACTTCAGAAGTTTGATTAAAAAAAAAAACTACACATATTTTTCCTACCAAAAATACCCTATAAATTTCCTGTTGCTTACTCTCAAAATACTATAGACAGATTCCTTTGGAAAAGGAAATAAAGCATTAATCAATGAAATCAGATATAATCTGAACAACTTGCCTATAAAGTCTAATAAAGACTGAACTTTTCTCAAGGGGGCTTTTTCATTGTCCAGAAACCTGGATATAGGTGAATTAAGAAGAATCCAAATATATGCTGAAGCAAGAAAATGTATTTGTTTTAACAATTATATGATGCCTTCCAAGTAATGGGATTACAGGTGTGGACCCTCAAGCCCGGCTCTAGTCATCTCTTTATCTTCTAACATGTCTTTGAAAATGGCATGTGTTATCCAGGCAATGCAGCCTTTGGACAAAGGCACATATATACTTAATCATCAATACCAAGATCTCTATATGCTAGGCAACTATAAGAAAATGAACTTGGTCCCATGTCATATTTAGTTCAATGAGAAGAGTGGCCCTTATATCTCTTCGGTTATCACTGAATTACAAACACAGTTGATACACACAGTTCCTTTATGGCCTAGTATATTAATTGTGCTAGTATCTCAGTCTATGTAGAAATTTTGCTTGTATTACAAAACATTAATATACTGGTATGAATAAAGTAAAGGCATATTCTTTCAGAATTATTGCCTGTAAGAAAATGTATATATAAATTTGCTTTCTTTCAAAAGACAAAGTGGCTTACAATCTCTTATTTATAGTGACAATGTTCCAGGCCAGATGTCAATTTGAGGGAGCCAAGTATAGCCTTAACAAAGAAAAGATGACACATTTTTATAGCTGCTCTTAGTGAAAATGATACCTTAGATATGATCCAATAGTTGACTGTAGAAGATGAAGTTAAAGTTCTGGATTTTTAAGGCTCAAAGGGTGAAAGGAGTACTGTTTGAGAGGAAGATTAACATCAGACATCTGTCTAGCTGCCTGGACCTGATGACCTAGGACACATACCAGGAAGTCCTAAACAGATAAGCATATATAAGGAACACGTGGTTTTGATGTCTCATACAAAGCAAATGTGTCCAATATATGCAAAAGGATGCTTATTCAAGATATGTGAAGCTCCTTCTCATTTATATGGGAAAATAAAGGATGGGATTAATACAAATTTAGAGGGATTTCTCTCTTATAAATGAAACGTTCTTTTATCTCCACTGAAGGAATTTATCTCCACCGAAGAATTAGTTTGGGCAAAGGGGAATGGGATATGTGGAAACAATGATCCTGAACACATTAGAACATCACAAACACATAATAGTGGGGTTCTACTTTTTCATCTCTGAACTGCAAATGTACATGAGGGGGTGAGTGGGTAGAGGAATCAAAAAGAGTATGAAGACACCCAGATGGAAGTGATAATGGTCTGACCTTAATTCAAGAAGAATTCTCACAATGGATAACAGATGTCTCGTTAAAGTGCAGCACTGGAGAGGAGAAGGCAGGAAGGAGGTCATCAAGGTTGGGATTTTGCATTTAGAGCTCTTGTCTCCCTTGGGGAAAAAAATCACTCAAAGGTGCCAAAGACAAGAGGAGTGCCTTGTAGCATTCCCTCATGTGTATTTATTACCATTTAAAAACTAACCCAAGACACCCCACCACACAAGCTGCCTCAGCATTTCTCATCCAAAGACATCCAAGTTCTTTCTAAATGCTGTCTTTATGATACCTCTGTGAGGTAGGTAGTATACTTCTTATTTACACTCATAAACAAGCTAAGGCACAAATACAGCCTGAGTGGCAAAAGTGGCCTGGGAAAAAGCCAATTATTAGGTTCCTGGATTTGTTCATTGCAATGCACTTCTTTCATATTGATGCAGGCAACTCAAGAGACACTGAGCCAAACAAACTCATTTTCAACTGTGGGAAGATAACATACTCTCTGAGGCCCTTGGAAATCCTCTCACAGGAGGAGCTAGTAAGTACACTCCTTTTGAATAAGAAGACCAAGTCACCTGTGATGACTGGAAAAAGTCTTGTTTCCCCACACTATTGAGATCAGAACAGACAGAGGAAATCTTAACAAACTGTATAATCTAAGCAGCCTTAATACTTAACTCTTAGTCTTAACTTACGTAGTAATATTGCAAGTCCTATATTTTGCTAATGATTTTTATGTTTTTGATCAGACACATTTCTACATTCTTGGTCCTGGATAAATCTCTTATATCTGTACAAAATATAAATGATATAACACCAGGATGTGAAGCAAAAAATGCATCCAGTCAGCATACATTGGTTCTATATATTTTGAGAACAATTAAATATACAAAGGAAGTGTGCAATGTTTAAGAGACAACGTGAACAATGTTGGTGGCTTCTGCAATGGAGAATCCAGTGTCCTTCAGGAAACTGAAGATACTCAAAAATTGCTCCCCAATTTCTATTAACAGCACTCTAAAAATGAACATTTCCATTTGATACAAATATACAAATTTAAAATGTGTGCAGTTCAGAATGGCCTACCATTTTCAGATTGCTTATGTGCCAGAAAATATATAGTCAATAAAAAAATACCAGAGAGGTGGGGACAAAAGTCTCTCTGGATCTGTACAGCAAAAATGAACATCACTTCAATAGGTAGCGATCTGTGGCAGAAGTGGCATCCTTGGAATCAAGAGGAACAGGAATATGGCAGGTCACAAATCTGGTGACGGGGGATAAGATGTATAGTAAGGCCCATTTTCCTGCAGAAAGAAAAAAAAGACAAGAAGAATAAGTGACAACGCCCATTTAATTGGGAATGTGGAAGAAAGAAACATTGTTGACAAGACAGTGTATGTAAAATGTTTAGCACATATCTGGTGCCAAGCAGGCTCTTAATATATAGAGTAGTCCCAGTGGGGAGAGTTAATGTAAATTAGACAGAGGCAATAAGGATAATATGTTTTAGTAACAATGTCACTTATTGAATATCCTATATGGCCCACTCTTTGTAGGCATCTTTTTTCACTTTGAATCCTTACATAATGCCATGAAGTAGGTAACATGCTTATTTTATAGATGGTCACATAGAGTGCAACATTCACCTAACGTTACCTAGCTAGCAACCAGCAGAGCCTGCATCTAATACAAATCTATTTCAGGATAACACAGAGATTCTTTTTGGTTAGACTGTGTTGTCTTACTGTGTGCAGAGTCCTAATGCAGTTATGAAACAACAACAATAAAATTATTTCTTAGGAATTTAAGAACTATAACTCTTTTGGCAGAAATGAGTCTTCTTCATGACATACCCAAGTCGCAAGGCTTGTAACAATCATAGTTCTCAGGGAATTTAATCCCAGCTTAAAAATGGAGAATTACATGCCAGAACTTTAAAGTCAGATGTAGAAAGCAAGAGATCAGTGTAAGGGGAAATTTTTCAGCCCCCACTTTGGCTAATTTTAACTTAATAAAAACCAAGATGGTTAACTTTATGGTAGAAGGATCCTAGGTTAGATTTGTGAGATTTAAGCTTGGTTTATCATTTTTAAGGAGAGTATTTCTTTGACAAAGGACTTGTTTTTTAATAAACCATAAACAGAAAATGCTTAGCATTAATGTATAACAATAGTTAGGAATGAAGAATGAGAAGTAGAATGAAAACCAATTGCTCTATGGTATATTTACATTATAATTGTGGGATATTAAAACTACCTGGTCTTTTTGTTTTTCCAGATGAATTTAAGGACTGATTTTTCTATGTCTGTGAGGAGCGTCCTTGGCAATTTCATGGGTATTGCATTGAATTTGTATATCAGTTTTGGGAGGATAGCCATTTTGATGATATTTATTTTGCCTATCCAAGAGCATGATAGATCCTTCCATCTACTAAGGTCTTCATCAATTTCCTTCTTCAGCTTTCTGTAATTTTCCTTATAGAGGTCTTTAATCTCCTTGGTTAGCTTTATCCCTAAGTATTTTAC